>JAAGAY010145111.1:0-68960 GCA_011801015.1 Ardeotis arabs
TTTTTTCTCTTCTTGTTTTTTTTTTTTTTTTTTTTTTCTTGTTTTCTCCTTCTTAAATAGGTTATCGCAGAGGCATTATCACGGGACATTCTGCTACCAATCGGCTCGGCCTTGGCCAGCAGCGGATCCGCCCTAGGCTCAGCCGAGTCCACTAAACAAAAGGGAGCAACTTCTAGCAGTTTCCCACAGAAGCTTCCACCTTAGGCCCCCCTCTCACTAAACAAAACCACAACAACGTGGAAGTAGATAACCATTTTCAGTGCAAAATCTCAAGTCAACCACCCTGAAATCTTTTCCTGAAGTCAAAGCGGAAAATATAAGAAGGTAGCAGATGCTTCTTTGCACTCTTCACCAGGAAAGGCTTTTCACTTCTTTCTGACAACCAGCAAAAAATCTGCAGGATAGTGTGAGCTGTCAGCTAAGAAACAAAACAGACTATTACAGGCTTTATTGTATTTATGACTTGTAACTCCAGATAAACTATCAAACACTATAGAACAAGCAGCAAGATGAGGACTCGTTTAGCGCATCTTGCTGCTGAATTCTATTAAAAACACTCCTGGTGACCCCAGTTCATGCTTCATGTGTCAGCAAGATTTAAGGCTCACTAGTTTTTAAATGTTCATGAGCCTCCAACACATGTTAGAAGCTGACTAGAAAAGCACAACAACAACAAAGGTAACTTAAACCAAGTCTGACAATAGCACTACATCTATTCAGAAGTTCTGAAAGCTCACACTACAGACTGATTTGGAATATCATTCATATAATCAAAGCAGTGAAACAATTCTGATGCCTTAAG
This sequence comes from Ardeotis arabs, assembly GCA_011801015.1. NCBI lineage: Eukaryota > Metazoa > Chordata > Aves > Otidiformes > Otididae > Ardeotis > Ardeotis arabs. The sequence continues at coordinate 803 of JAAGAY010145111.1, forward strand.
TGACTTTAGTCCAGAAAAATGAGATCTCTGAGGACTCAGTTGAAGATGTTAGATGTTAGATGTTTGCTTAAAAGTATAATACTGTATTTTAACATGACTGGAAAGTATAAATTGTCTCCAAAACTTGCAGAAAACTCTGGACTATCATTTCATAGCTAACAGCTAAATGAGTGAACTATTTCAATCATACTACAAGTGCTCCTGCAGCAGAGAGAACTTTGTGGAAGAAAAGCAATTCATTGTTTTACTTGCAAGTATTTTATTGAAGACAGCACAAGAGACAACTAGGAAAAAATATACTGGAAGTTCTGTTTCTTAAAGTTCCTGCAAGTATTGAATGAAGCCAATTATTTCAAGCCAGGGCTATCTTATATTTCACTGCTAGTTTTCTTCTCTGGGTGATACTGGATGCCCAAATCCAGCTGCTGAGTTCATCACATAGTGAACTTCAAACACACCTGTAGTCCATTTTAAAGGCACAGTACAGTCAAAAACATCAAGTTTCCATCACATGAAATATTGATTAGAGATTAATTGAGTGTACTCATTACATTGCTGTATAGAAACAGCAACTTTTAAAACTTTGTCAAAGGGTTTATTGAACTCCTGAGAAACCTTAGTGAGGATGTGGCAGGTGAAGAATAATTCTGACCATAAATGCTGACAGTTATTTACTGCTTATGTGGTAAAGGGTGACAGCAAATACCTGAAAGAACTTTTGAACTCTCATGCAGAAGCCTGTTTCTTGCCAGCTGCAACTAGCAATGGGCTGGTTGTAAATCTGGTTAACACCTGGATTTAAGAAGTGGTACTTGATGAATCCTCCAATTGAAAGAAACAAAACAAAGCCACTAAGGCAAAGGGCAGATCATTAAATTTCTGCATATAGACTGCATGTTGGCCAGTGAACCTCTAAGCCTACATGCAACATGCAAGCAGCTACATGGCATTAAATCAACATCTTCCTGCTAATCTTCCGCAGGCAAGCGGCAATCTCCCCAGTATAAGACAGAATGGATACAACACTGCAAAATTGGCTATCACAGTCCAATCTCCTAGAAACAAATCTGTACATGATACAGCCAAAGGAAAAAAAGTGAGTTACCACTGGTTAAAGCTGAAGATGAAATACAAACAAAAGCCAGAAAAAAAAAAAGAGAACACCTGAGCAGTTAACTTTAATTTAGCTCATTTAAGTTTTCCACAAAGAAGTACCCTCTAACTTCTTGATATCCTCTGGATGCAGCTTCCAGACAGTCAATATCAGGTTCCACTTTCCATTTGAGTTACTTGAACTCCTTATAAATAATTCCTTGTAAGTTTCCCCAGTGGTCATGTTTAAATAGTGTTCAGCTAATTCTAGTCAAAGGGAGCTCAGGCTGCCTAGTTAAGTTTCAGTACCATCAGTGTTCAAATACTACTTTGTCCTTTCAAATGTCTCAAGGGTAACAAACAGATTGATTGCTATTAGTTGAGCAGACTTAACTGCATATTTGCAGCTTATGATCAAGATACATCAGACATTCTTCCAGGTTGCCACATAAACATGTATATTACTGGAGCAGTTGGCACAGAAGGCTTGTTAAAAGACTTAAATTTTGTTTGTTCCTGTAAGAGTCCAAACATCAGTTCCTTGTGTTCATGCATTAACTAAGTAACTCATCTAAGACTCCTTGAAATACTGGAACTAAATTACAATTCAGAAGTTCCTGAGAGCCTGCTGTTCTGAAATACTGCAGGAAGAGGCAGACAGTTTTTGAAATAACTGAACAGAAACCTGTCTGCTTTAAGAGTCTGCAAATGGGACATTATATTAGTAATTTCTCTACATTTCATTAATTACTTACAAATTAGTCTTATAAAAAGATGTCCTAAGTTACATTTCCATGTGCTTGCACAGACTATGATTTCCCTTGGGTAGCATCAGAAGTTTAAAACCTGTACTTGTAAAGTTTTTTCTCTTTCAGTGTCTGTCAAAGGATATCTGAAGATATTTTTCAGCCTCAGAAAATAGCTCAGTAACTATACAACCAAAATAAATAACATTACTTTACAAAGACAACATGAATGACAAAAAAATTTATGAACTGTGTTTATATAAACATATTGGCTTGTAAACAAGTTGACAACATATACATTAAATATTGAAAGAAAACATCAAAATAGACAATTTGCATTAGAGAAAAATAAGTTAAAAATTAATCACATTAATTATTCAATTGGTTATTACTAAGTCAGGCACCTGGCAGTTTCAGAACTCAGCTGTACTAAATCACTGTAATAACACTGAAAGTTGTCATTTACACTAATGATTTCCTTTGACAGAGCAAAAGCCACCTCATAGTTACCTGAGGATTCCCATCGTAACTCAGTGGGGATAACAGTATGAAAACAACTTATTCTTCACAGACTGGGAACTCACCACTTAAATGGGTGTTTTTTGGCATACCTTAAGGACAATTTCTTGTTAGCTATAGTTTCATATAAGAGTCCCAGAAATGCCAGCAAAACTAATGCAAAAGTTGTCAAATCCTTCTGAAAATGTAAATCTCATCCAAATCTTTCTAGCAATGTTTGCATCAGCTGTTTTGTAGGATTTTAGCTAGTTTTCATTATGAGCTTGAATACAAGAGCCCTACAAGTTAGGCATGAAAGTATTTAAGAAAGCCTAAGTTAACAGAAAAGCATCATTAATTACAAAATAGTTACAATAGTTCATCAAATCATACATCAGAGTTACATACATGTTTAGTCATAAAACAAAATTCTTCTATATATTATTCAATCCCAGCTTCATTATTTTCTCTGATATAACAGTGGTATTCAAGAAGTGATATTCAGTTTCTCACCCCTTTAAGTGAGTACACTTATTTCCTCTGTTTTTACAGGTGCAAGGATGCTTATTTGGATACATGACTTAATTTTTTCATCCTGAAGGAAAAAGGCTATCAATGGCAATAAGCAGACAGTTCATCATCACTCATGTCTGAATCATCTTCATCCACTTCACCTTCAATGACTGATTTCTTGCCTTTGCAGCATGAAATAATTAATCCAATTAAGAAGACCTGCAAATATAAAACAGTTATGAAAAGTTATGTTATTCAATTAAGGTACATACAAGGGCAACATATATGTAAAACTGAATGGCAGTGTGGTGATGTACATGATTCAATGAAGCCTACTGCAAATTATCCAAATTTATTCACTGATCTCTATAATCAAAGTACTTACTGCAATGAATGCCCAGTTCCCAAAGTAATAGGCAGCACTGAAGAACCAAAATTTATGAAGAAAGAGGTACGTACGAGTAACGATACACTGATCTGCAAGGAAAGCAAATAGTACTTGTTAACACTGAACAAAACCATCAGTATATCCAATTTATAGGACAATACATCAACAGTTTTAGAGAATATTCAACTCTGAAGAAAAGCTACATTTGTTGTTATGGGAGAGAATGTGAAAACTGGTAAGAGTTACACAGGTAACCCCATTATTATGGGGTACAATTTCTCCTACAGATATGTCAATTATTGCCTGTTCTGACAGACTGTAGTTACTCACCTCCCATTTTGGATAACTTGTAGCCATAAGGAGTCACAAAGCATGTTCTGTACTAAAAAAAACCATTTCAGTACTTACAAAAACTGTAAGTACTTTTTGTACTTACCAAGGTTGCATAGGTTTCATAAAAATCAAGGTCAACTACAACATTGAGTCATGTAGGCAAAAAACCCCACCACATACCGGGCCTTTTGTGACCCAGATAGCAGAGGGCTCCCTATAGCACCCTGACAGTACTGGTTAAATCTTACTCCTTCTCTAACACCATAAATACAGCCACATGTAAAAATACTTAGTATTCTTCTCCATTACAAGATGGCAGATTTTAACAGAATAAAGAATCAAATTGCCAAGGCACTTTTAAGACTGCAGACAAGTAGCATGAAGGCTTGTGTGGGAGACTGAGCCTGTAACATTCAAGAGGTCATGTCATAGGGCAGCCCACAGAACATGCAAGCTAGATGACAAATCTCTTCAATACAAGGAGGGGCGCACTGAATTCATATGAAGGTATAACATGATTTCCTGTTTTGCTTCATTTACTATGCTTCAAACTCCACCTAAAGCCCATTGCAGAGCAGAAATTGGTATCTAAACAATTTGAAACTTAGAAAAAGTAAGCAACCTGGAATTCGCCTGTTCTTCCCTCCTTTCTGATCCCAAGTTTGGAAATACTCCCTAGGTGCAGTTGAAGTACAGACTTCCCACCTCCTGAGCTGCTGCTTATGTAGTTTAACTTTCAGCAGCCATCTAACAAGCTAGCAATCTGCCAGTCATCAGTTTCTGTAGGTAAATGTTTTATTTAAAGATTCAACTACCACAATAGTAACTTATGCTTTAACAATACTACATACTATAGCTCACTATTTACTGGAGAGAGCAAAGTTAAGAGTTAAAGATAGGTCTTTTTCAGGAAGTTCTGCTGCTTAACCTTGTCAAGATGATCCCTCCTCAACCCAAATCCCTACATATAGAATGACTGTATCTGAACAGAGAAACAGCCACATTCCTTCAACAGTTCTCCAATGACTTCATGATGTTTGCCTGTGCAAACCTCATGAAGTTCAACAAGGCAAAGTGCAAAGTCCTGCACATGGGTCAGGGCAATCCCAAGCACAAATACAGGCTGGGCAGAGAATGGATTGAGAGCAGCCCTGAGAAGGACTTGGGAGTGCTGGTGGATGAGCAGCTCACCACGAGCTGACAATGCATGCTTGCAGCCCAGCAAGCCAACCACATCCTGGGCTGCATCAAAAGAAGCATGGCCAGCAGGTCGAGGGAAGTGATTTTCTCCATTTACTCTGCTCTCATGACACCCCACCTGGAGTATTGTGTCCAGCTCTGGAGCCCCCAGTATAATGACTTGGGCCAGTTGGAGAGGGTCCAGAGCAGGGCCATGAAGATGATCAGAGGGCTGGAGCACTGCAGGCAGAGAGTTGGGGCTGTTCAGCCTGCAGAAGAGGAGGCTCTGGGGAGACCTGACAGCGGTCTTCCAGTACCTAAAGGGGGCTTATAAGAAATAGGGGGAAAAACTCTTCAGCAGGGCCTGTTGTGATAGGATGAAGGGTAATGGTTTTAATGGAGAAGGAGGTAGATTTAGACTAGATATCAGGAAGAACTTCACTATGAGCATGGTAGAACACTGGCACACATTGCCCAGAGAAGTGGTTGATGCCCCATCCCTGGAAACATTCAAGGCCAGGTTGGATGGGGCTGAGCAGCCTGATCTGGTTGGAGATGTCCCTGCTGCTTGCAGGAGAGTTGGACTAGAAGACCTTTAAAGGTCCCTTCCAACCAAAACTGTTCTATGATTCCAAGACTTACACTTAGTGTAAGTGTGATAAAACTAATAGTAACTTAAAATACTGAGTTAAATACTACTTTATGCTGCAGACTGATTTCTGCAATCTATTACACAGTATCAGCAGATAAAAGGAAGTTAAACAAGGATTTCACAACTACTAAACAAGGGATACAACACACAAATAGGCACATTCTGCAGATAATTAAAGTGCAAAACAGCTTAATTGGAGAAAGCATGTTTCTCCACTAACACATACAGAGTGCAACCACAAGGAAGAAATTTGGCTGAACAAATCTTTCCTAGTTTTCCAGATTAGATCTCAGTTATGCAAAGCTGTTTTGTTTTGTTTTTTCTTCTTCTTAACACCAGTCAATAGTATTTACCCTACAAAAGAAAAAAAATTGTAAAGTAGCACGACTCATGACATTCCATTATTTGCTAGCATGACATGTCCAAAGCAAATGTGAAGTTTGTGACAAAGTAAGAAATGCTGGTAAAATGAAGATACTTCATAATTGCAGATAGTATTGTCAACACCATCTGCAGCTCTCCAGCTGGTTACGTGAATTAAAAAAAACAGCTAAAAGATTTTCAGACAGCTCTCTACAGTAATTGGATTAAATAGAAGATGGTAAATATTTTAGAACAGTTTGACCCTGAGAAAACATTTCTATGGAATGTGTCACAAGTTCAGCTAACTAAATTTTAGGTATTACTTCTGAGCTAAGATATTACTAAATAGGCTGACATAACATGGACGGCAACTTCCTCCTGCAGGCAATGGAGGAAGTCAAATAACAAAACTGTGAGCCCAAGAAACACAATTTCTGAACAGTTGAAGGCATCTCAAAGAATCTGAAGAGCGATGTCTACACTGATAATTCAAATGCAAAGCATAAGCTTTGAAAGGATTTAGGTTTTAGTTCAGATTGTCACATTGTCCGAGTATGAAATTACCATTCTGTATAACATGACTGTACCTGGAAGTAGGTAACTGTTTTCAGTGCAAAATCTCAAGTCAACCACCCTGAAATGTGTGGACAACAACTTCCTCCTGCAGGTGACAGAGGAGCCGACGAGGAGGGGTGCCATGCTCGACCTTGTGCTCGCCAACAGGGAGGGGCTGGTGGGGGATGTGAAACTGAAAGACAGCCTGGGCTGCAGCAACCACAACGCAGTGGAGTTCAAAATCCCCAGGGCAGCAAGGAAACTACACGGCAAGCTCTCAGCCCTAGACTTCAAGAAGGCGGACTTTGGCCTCTTCAGGGACCTGATGGGCAAAGTGCCATGGGAGGCGGCCCTGGAGGGAAGAGGGGCCCAGGAAAGTTGGTCCACATTCAAGGAGCACCTCCTCCAAGCTCAGCAGAGGTGCATCCTGATGAAGGGCAAGTCAGGCAAAAAGGCCAGGAGGCCCGTGTGGATGAGCAAGGAGCTCCTGGACCAACTGAAAGTGAAGAAGGAAGCCTACAGAGGGTGGAAACAGAGGCAGGTAGCCTGGGAGGACTACAAAGAGGCTGCACAGGTGGCCAGGGATCAGGTGAGGAAAGCTAAAGCCCTGACAGAATTGAACCTGGCCAGGGATATAAAAAGCAACAAGAAAAGCTTCTATAGGTATGTAGTGGACAAAAGAAAGTCCAAGGAAAATGTAGGCCCCCTCTGGAAGGAAAGTGGTGTCCTGGTTACCCAGGACATGGAGAAGGCTGAGGTACTCAATTACATTTTTGCCTCAGTCTTCACTGTTAAGGGCTCTTGTATCACCACTCAAGCTGTGGAAGGCACAGGCAGGGACTGCGAGGATGAAGAACCGCCCACTGTACTGGAAGAGCAGGTTCGGGATCATCTGAGGAACCTGAAGGTGCACAAGTCCATGGGGCCTGATGAGATCCATCTGTGGGTCCTGAGGGAACTGGCAGGTGAAGTTGCTACACCACCATCCGTCACATTTGAGAAGTCATGGCAGGTCAGTTGAAGTCCCCAGTGACTGGAAAAGGGCTAATATAAGCCCCATTTTTAAAAACAGGGGAAAAAAAAAAAAAAAAAAAAAAAAAAGTAGTAACTGATGCATTACTATAGACTTCATCTTTTAGAGATGGCATCCCCTGCCAGGCTATTTAATAAGGTAATAGAAGCAATTAACATGCAAGACTCTTAAATCCACAAGCGTGATAAAGAAAATCCCTCTCTGAACAGGGTTTGTCAGCTACTTAGCTGTAACATTTCAAATTAAGGCCTGACAAAAGCATTTGATTTCGAGGACAAACACTGCTGTCTGTTATGACAAGACCCTGTGCTTGATCTGAAAACACAGCCAGCAAAACATACTCCAATTTTTCTTATTGCTTCTCCAAAAAGCAGAAAATAAGGAGTAAAAGAAAACATCATATGCCCCATCACCTTAAACGTAAAAAGAGGCCAGAAAGGGGACTGCTAAACAGAACTTGGTCCTATCTCTCTTATCTCCTGCAAAACATTTTGTGCTGGGGAAAGCATTGCATTGACGGGGGGGGGGGTGGGGCGGGGAAAGAGGGGAAAGTAGTCTACAGTGTTAAGTCAACCTGCTCCCACAGTCCAGAGAAAAAGTAACTGTGACTGCTGCTACATTCAGCAATGCTCTAGCTGACTACAGTTCACTTTTCAGGTAGCAGAATGAGTAATTACTCCATAAAGCCTGCTTTTCATCAGCCCACCCAGAGGCCAACCAAAGAATCTGCCAAGGAGGGCTGTCAAAAGCAAGACTCAATTTGCATAAATTTAATTAAATGGCCTACTTTCAAATTTCATGCAAATCAGAAGCGTACAACACAAGAGAGATAGCAAACCTAGCTAAGGATGGAGAAGAGCAAACAGTAACCTCGTGGTAGCTCAGCGGTTATATTTATGCCCTAGAAGGGGCATGGGATCTTTGCTCTGACATCAAGTTCTCAAGAGCTATATCTTAATAATGGAGTAATTCATGGAAGACATCCTTTGGCAAGACACATGAACCTAAGGTTTTGAAAATCAACATAATTCTTAAAACTCTTGGGAAGAAGATTCAAATAATTTAGGTCAATGTTCTCACACTCAGGACTCCAACATCAAATTGTTTAAATACACGGCCCTTTTCCAAGAAAGTCTAAAGTCTAGTAATTACTAGCACCATGAGAAGTAATTTTACCCACTTATTTCCTCTTTACAAATAAACCTGTGTAAGTATTTTGAGATTTTCAGATGCCTAGCCTCGGGTTCCGGTTTGAAAGTCTAGACCTAGAAAGATGGAAAATGCAAGCCCTACAATCTAAAAGGCCTGCATACAGGTCTCTCTGTAAAAACAAGAGGTCTATAGGAACACAGAATGATTCACCTTATAAGCTTGCATGAGCATGTGGATGACTCCGGGGGCACCATGGCACCAGTGAACCAGTCTGTCAGTCTCATTGCTCAGTGACGACGGGTAATTCCCAGATCTGAATTTTTTATGACGCACATAGTCAATGCTTGGCTTCACCAGCTCTGTCAGGGTCTCCTGGTCCACATTTGCAATGGGCTAAAAAAAACATTAAAAAAACCACCACCAACACCATAATCAGAAATAGTAACACATTGTGTACCAACACGTAATTATATGATCTATTTTCAAGTATCCTACATATGTGCCCTTGATCCAAATGCTTTGAATCACTTTATACAGATTTAATTAACGTCTGCTCAGAATACCCTTCTGAAGAGCATTTTTACAGCTACTGTAGAGACAAAGAAATTGGGGCACCAAGTTGTTACCTGTCTTACTGGAGGTGACACAGAAAGACTATGGAAGAACTGAGAACAGAATATGGATTTCAAGACTCCCAGGCCTCTCTTTATACCTTAAAATAGAATACTTACAGGAAAAAGATCATTTTATAGATATGTTGCTCATAAGGCACACTGAAAACACAATGGGTTACACATTTTGTTCTAAAAATAACTAATGTAGACAAATCTATCCTATTTCCCAATAAATGAAGAAGAGTGCATGTAGTGGCATACCTGGTAAAGGTTTATGAACGTTGAAGTCTTTTGTCATAAACAAAACTCCCTGAAGCTATGGGCTATAAATCAGCATTTCCAACTTCAGAAGCAACAGCTACTTCTCAAGGTAACTAAATGACTGTGAAACACAAACTCATCCTTAGATTAATCCTCTAAATTTTTCTTTCTCATTTCTTCTATTTAGTTTACATCCTTGACAAAAGGAGAATATATCAATCAACCTGCACACTCCTTGTACGTAAAACTTTAGAAGCAGAGTATCTGTTGGGTATGCGGTTATTCTTAGTTGACATTTCCTTCTCTACCAGCCCATTTTACAGTATTTTCATAATAGAGCTCTCTATTTTTACACAGCCTGCATGATATCTGGGATTCCCGCAAGCTGTGGGAACAACTGCAGAAACTGAAGCCTAGAGAAGCTAATAACTGAGCTTATTTTTTTAAGTAACTTGTCTCTCTTGCTGACTCAATGTCATACAATTTTACTGTCTCCTACCAGCTCCGACATATTTGCATTCAATAGGTGAGCACACTGCCACAATTCACAGTCCTATAGCCAAATGAAGGAATACTTTAAATAGCTGTATTTTTAGTATCCTTAAATAAACAAAAGCCTCTATTTCACCTCAGCCAGGAAACCTTTGCTGGACTTTTACCTAACAGGTCCCTCGAGCAAACTCTGCACTTTTCTGAGTGGAACAGACACCTTCATGCTGCTAATCAGAAGTACACCTGAATACAGATCAGCTTATCATAAAGAACAGCCTGGAGCTGATGAGGCCTCACTCAGATGCTGACCTGTGGGGCAGGGAAGCTCTCAGGAGCAGCTTTGTTTCAGGACTCGGATTTTATGCTGGACTCGCACAGCAGAAGGCAAAGCAGATGGACACCAGCAATAAATGCCCTCAGTCTTGAGCTGTGCAAGGCAAGCCCAGCCCATTTGTCCTTGGGAGGTAAATCCAAGAAGAGCAGAGCCCTTTACAAACCTCCTTCTCACCTTGTGCTTCCAAGAAAATGTGGGCACAAGTGAGTTCTTTGCCCAGGCTGATGAGGCTCCCAGCAACTACTACCAGCAGCAAAAATGTAACCTGCCCTGGTTCTCTGGCCAAGAGCAATGATATGTCAAAAGGTGTCTTTGTCTCAGAGTTAGCAAAAGGGACTAGGATTAGAGATTCCCTAGCTCGCACTTCAGAGTTCCCTCTCTAACTCCTGGATAAGTTATTTAACGCTGCTGAGCTTTTAATCTTCCAACAGTCTTCTATAAGTAAATCTAGCAATATATGTTTCCTCATAAAGGTGTTGTACAGAAATTATGATCTGTGACCTTCACATCTCAGGTGCTATGTTAGACACCCTTTTTTTGTTATCAAACAACCACTCAACAAAACACCTCTTGAATTCTTTGCCAAGAATACAGAAACATTCTCTTTATCTGGCATGGAAAGGATGGGGGAAAAGGATGAACTCCAATATGCCATCTTCTTCTGCAGTAGATGACTCAACTCTGCATGACTCACAATACTTAATGTACAGTGAAAAGACAGTAATCTAATGCTGCATAAACAATGGCTTTGTGGTAATTCTTAAAAACAGCAATTATATCTAAAGGAAAAGATAGTTACGATTTTAACATGTAGACAGAGTAGCTTCTGCTTAAACAAAAAAGCACTGTACAATTATTTCTGCTATCAGCCTTGAATTGTAAATGAAGGATGGAGCCTTAAAGAGGTTTCTTTAAAGGACTGGATGTTTCTCAGAAAATCTAGCAGAAGCAGTGAAAGAAAAATGGAAGCCAGGAGGATGAGGTAGCTGGAAGGGAGTGGACCACCTTGTTGAAGAAAGCAGGAAGTGAAGATAAGGACACAGTATATTAGATGAGCCTCAGGCCCCAGTGAGATTGTCACTACAGAAAACTGCTGCAGTGAGATTAAGACATGTCCCCAGGTAGCAGAGTAGTAGCCACTTCCACAGGAAAGTCAGCTGCTTTAGCCTGAGCTGCTGGTGGAAGTGGTGTGAGCTAATCTGAAACAGACAGGGATAAGTCACAGCATCTTTTACAAATGAGGAATGGCTGAGCAGTGGCAACAGCAAATACCAGCTCAGTCATTTCTGCAGGGAACATCTGTATGTGGCTTTAGGCTGTGAGGAAGTACAATCCTTCCACTTGCCTGAACGAAAGTCATTCTGCATGAGTTGGTGAGAAAATGAACATTTACAAAGATGTGCAGACTGGCAGCACCTTTAAAAAACAGAAACAGGTACAATACAAATTTTGCAGGTCTATAGCCATCTTCTATAATTAATCTTAAGGCTCTTTTTCAGATTGTACAACAGAAATAAGATATACAGGTCTGTTCTGAAAAACATCATAATCCTATTTGAGAATCTCAGGGCAGGGGAGAATGGATTTAAATGTGGGAAGAGGAGGTAACACAGAAGACAGGAATCTCACTAGGACAACAGAAAGAGGAGAGGCAGGGGCTATAAATACACTAAGGAATACCAGATTTTGGGGGGCGAGACAGGGGAGATAAGGAAGAGGAAGAACATCTAAAGAATAAAAACATACTGAAGACTAATGTGTGATTAAAGATAGTTTTTCAAAAGCTTCAGGACAGTGCAAAAAAAAAAAGTCACCAGAGAAGACAGGAAGGGCATGGAGATCAAGAGGCCCCAGCAGTGCACTCATTTAAAAATAACATAAAATTGAAGATTAAGAGTGATGGATGATAAGTAAGTGAATATTTAGCTGGTCTTACTGCAGGCACCAGTATAAGGAAGTATGAGGATGAGGGAAGCCACCTCACTTGTCTCTGTCGAGGACAGGAAACTTCAGCTCCTGGAACAGCAGCGCTCTAATTCACTCCAATGCAAGGATACGTGAGTGACAGTTTTCTTCTGCTGCCACGCCCTGAGGTAGCATCTCTGCATAGTTCTGTGCTGCAGAGTCTAACTTCAAATTGTAAGACCCTGACCTAGCACAACACTGCACATGCATGAAAGCTGATGATAAGATCTTCTGATGCAAAACAAGAAGTCACTGCTGTTTCATACCAGCCCACAGAAGATGCTCTTACCTGCATGAGCATGTAATATATCCCAGACACTCCATGGGCTGCTCCAACATATTGCTTTCTGTGCCACTGGTACAACAGAGGACAACGTTCTGTTTTCCGCTCTTCCTTTGAAAAGTTTTTACCCGATTCAATAATAGCATCTATTACCTAAGAAAGAGAACATAGCCCTTCCATCTGTCTCACTTGCTTTGATTCAGAGTTTTGCTTTGTCATGAGCAAAATGACAGTAAAGAATAAGTCACAAAAAAAAAACAATGACAGGACAATGATATTCAATTAATTTGGACTTGAGTGTTGAGGTAGAAATGGATTTCTTGATAAATGGTGGAATCATTTATATTTCTAAGAGTAGAAATTTGATATATAAATATTTCTAATCACTTTTTTCCAGGCTTGCCTTCTCTGGTTCTGGCATCTATAGAATAGTCGTGCATCTTCCCCACACTGAATTCTTCTTTTCACTTAAACATTTCCACACTTATTTCTTAAAGTTTTTCATAACAATTTCTCATCCTCAAATGCTCCATAACTAATTATGTATCAGATCCATTTCCATGGCTGGCCATGGACCCACCCACACTGGCCTGTCCCAGTCCTAGCTGGGCAGCAGGGAAAGAGGGTAAAGACTGGAGGGATGGATGAGACCAAGTTCCCACTTCTAGGTCCCTCTTCTCTCCAGCCTCCCTCTCTTAATCCCTTGAATTATGTGAAGGACTGATTCCAGTTCAACCTCACTAATGCTGTGGCACCGGAGAGAGAAAAGTATCTTACCTCTTTAATTACAGACTGCGGGACAGTGTCAGGACTGATTTCAGTATTCAAGTACAGCAAAGCATATAGGTAACCTGCTCTGCCATAAAGCAGCTCATCTGGAAGTTCAGCATCGGTGCTTATGACTGTCCTTTGCAGCTGCAACAACCTGCGTCAGACAAGGAAGGTGGGGAGAGAGAGCAGCTTCTCTAGAGACCATACTGGGCTATGTATCAGTTTTGAAAAGGGCACTGCTATTATGCATGTGTGTTTTGCCTGCCCTTAGCAATGGAAACAAATCCTTGGGTTGGCCATTGCAACTCTCATCTGCTCCAAAGAGGCTTCCTCCTATTACTCCACCGGTCTGCAACAGGACTGAGGTGGAGAAGAGATCTCTTTTCCTGCCCACTCCCTCCCTGTCTCTTCCTGTCTTTTGTGATTACATTGGCAATTAGATGAAACCATGGAGATGATCACTTTTTAAATTGGGGGACAAGGCAAGACAACATGGATTAAGACCGAATTCAATTCCCAGATCACCCCAGCCACTATTACTTGGCAGAAATGTTATCATTAACATCATGTTGTAGCAAAAATACTGACCCCAATGGCTTGTTTATGCTGTCACTGCTTAATACCAGGGAAAAGTCACTCACAAAAAAAAAAAAAGGGAGTTTATATCATCATTCCTTTCTTGGAACTACTTTATTATTCAAATCATACAACTGGACTGCTATAAGGTAGGAAGTTAAAAGTGCAATCATAGATTACATTTTGACACCGATAATATATTCATGACACCAGCTGGTTGGTACATTTGTAAACAAAAAATGGAAGAAAAGAAACAAATAATCAAACTAACCTCCGTTTCAGTCCTCCTCCTAAAAATTACTTTCCAAGGAGAGGCAAGACTAAAAGATTTATTGCTAATCTCATTTTGCTATATTCATGCTTCATGCCTTACAGCAACACTGCTTTCCTAGATGCATCCAAAATGACATGCCCAAGTTTACTGCCAGTTCTAAAAGCAAAAAAAAAAAACAAAAAAAAACCCCAAACCTGCCACCTATTTCAAAACTGAAATATTCATTCAGGAACAGCAGCAGAGATTAATCACACTAAGATTCTAGATTAGAAAGAGATCAATTATATTTCCAAATATAAACCAGAATGAAGATGAGGACACAAGGCTAGTCCACAAATTCTGGCAGCCCCAGGTATGCTGCTGGACTGCTAGCAGGTGCATTGCTAGTGCCAAATGCAAACCCCACAGGGCTTCAGTTGCTTTCAGCCCTCACCAGGACAGCTATCAGCTCCATATCAGTAAAGGGACAGTCAGTTCTCCAAGGAAGAAGCTCTACATCTAAACGGGATTTCTCAAGACATTTGTTACATTTAGATTACTTTGAAAATGGGCTGGAATTTTTTCAGGCTACCCTTCACATGCTCCGACCTAATTAAAGTCCCTGCCTTTGACGGTTCAGCAAATACCTCCTCTTTGCTTTATTAAATCTTTGTTACATATCAATCTGATGTACCATGCTTCTGTCTGGATGTTTCCAGATCCCTGCAGTGTACATGTTTTGTAATGAATCTACAATTAAGACCCATGCTTTACAGGAAGCATCACATACTGCACAAGCAGTACATACTGCTGATGACAAGCTTGCGGCTTTTGTTAAATGTCACTTCAATGTGACAAAATCAAAACGTGCATGCACTACAGATATGCCCAGGACATCCTGTCCTTACAGTGACAGAGGACTCAAGATAACTCACTAAACACGAATCAAGTGTAAACCAGCTTTAATAAAGATAAAGCCTATTTTGTATTCTGCTACTGAAAATGTATCGGGGAGAAAGTATCTCCATTTTTTTAATCCTGTCCTCCAAAACTCCACTTGCTAATGTTACTGAACCAATGGTGTCTAGAAAAGATGGGCATGGCTTCTTCTACCATTAGTCACTTACTTGGCAACACATTCTTTAGATTCACTGTCGTTTTTCAGCTTGTGATAAACCACTGCACCCACTGCCAGTGGCCCAGCATCACCACAGAGGAAAGTAACCCTTCTGCCGTTCAGATTGCGAAGGATTCTCTTCACATAATCAAGAGATCGCTGCAAATGGCTCTGTTTTTTTGTGACACGGTACAGTTGCAGATATAAGAGGGCAATGCCTGGAATAATAACATGAAAAAAAGAGAGTTTCATTTACTTTTCCTTCCGAGTATATCGTATTCCCCTCTTAGTGCCCTGAACCAGTAACTCAAATACAAACACATAGTTGATCAATTAAAACACACCAGTCAAGGGTCCTTGGAAGGCATCAGGCCATCTATCTTGATTACATTTCAATTTGGATTGTGACAAAAATAAAAAAATTATCAGACTGAAGCCCAACAGTAGGCTCACAATTTGCAAAGAATGAAGAAAATTAATGACACAGGCATCAACACTTGGTGAAGATATCACTGCAGAGTAAAAACTTAGGCTAACAAGCATGTGTACAACATTGACTGTACACATTTATTATATGCAAGAAATTATTTATTTTCCATTTGATTTTTAAAATAATCTTTTGATGAGTTTTTTAATTCAACTTGCCAAGTTCTTTATAACCTTTAAATGTATTTGACAAGATTACGAGCTTCTACAAGTTAAGCTGGTTTGTAAAAGTCAGAAAACAAATGAGTCCTCAGAGAATGGTAACATCAAGCTTCACTCCATTGAACTCATTATATAGTTTTCCATTAAAACAAAACCAAACTAAACCTTAAAAATTGCAACCATCTAGACTGAAGAAAGTGAAACAAGTCCATCTAAGTGGATATATATCAGCTAATTGCAAGGGTACATGTGCAGAAGCAAAACATTTCTCTCCTCATCATGCTGCATCTCAAAATCCTTTTTCTGAGCAGGAAGAGCATTCTCCTGAGCCATGACTACAGTGAAGAACACGAGACCCACTTAGCTCCACAGAGAGGGTGCCCGAGGAGTACGAGAAGAGTGGCACCACAAGAGTGCTGGTACATCCTCAGATGTTCTCCAGACTGGCTTTGAACAGGCCTTTCTAGATGAGTCCAAGAGGAGAGCTGCAGAGCCTGCTTAGCCCAATTCAGTGGCACGGGAACTTGTGGGCTATTTACTGGGATTTCTGTAACCCTTTTCTATGTTGCAACAAATGTGTAGATATCTGGGCTTGATCAAGAGGTGATCAGAAAGGAGCCAGGAGGCCCAGTTCACCCAGTCCTTCCTTGTGCAATACCTTTAAATTGTCTCCTGCAAGACGCCTGGCACATACAAATAGTAGTTGTACAAGCAAGACGGACTCTAACGTGAGTCCTACGACTGCTCTGTACCAACAGCATGTTCTCCAAGATTTTAAAGATGTTTCACAAAGCTCAAGCCAATGCTCAGGACTGTGCACTGCCAATAAGATTTGTCTAGAGTCGGTATGTAACAAGCAGGGCAGTTGTTTTCAGCATTGTTTTTGTCTTCTGATTTGCACACTAGCAAAATGCTGCAAGGGGCAAGTTTGGGAAGAAAGTACTTTCACTAAGTTTTTTAAAAGCCAGATCACGTAAGTATTTTTATTCAAGAGTCAATTCTACAGAAGTCTTGAAAGAAGTTTACAACTTAGAATATATGTCGCGGTGATCTAGGAAAGCAGGATGGAAAAACCCAATTCTCATTAGACTGCATTACTTGTTCATCTATCTTCTTGTTTCAGCTAATGATGGCTGTGTTACTTTTAGCTTATGACCCATTTTCAGCATGCTCTGGTTTATCAGCCGTAACTTCAGTTGTCAGTCACAGTGTCAGAATATGGCTCCCCGGGAGCTGTTTCATAATGTCAGTGCGAGAATGCCCACCACTTGTGATCTTCTGCACTTGCTTTCAGACCTTGAAACACATCTACTGTTTAAATCTGAGTTGCCTAAAACTTCCCCTCCCATCCACCCACAGCACCATCTGTAACACAACATTAAGAAGAAAGCAAAGAAATTTTACCTTTTCACTGCCATACTTAAGCCTGAGCACAGGCAAAGCCTGGAGAGTTTTTCCAAGCTGCTCCCCCTCATGTCACAAAGAAAAAAGAATAGATCTCCTCAGGGCACATTTCAAACATGCTCTGCTAAAAGCATAAGTATGTCTGAAGCATAAGCTAGATAAAGCAGGAATAGAATATGCCATTGTAATAGCAAAGTGGCACTTAAGAGGCCAAGACAGAAAAGTGTTTTGGCAGCTTGAAGAGTAGAGGCCGCATCAGGCTTGACAACTGCAGGCTCTGCCTAAAGGATGAGAAGGGCTGATTCACATTCGGACAGCATCAGTGAGGCAATGCTAAATAAACGATGGTGCCTAGCAATAACCAGCACTTGCACATGCCTGTTTATCTTCATGCACTTCACGATCTTGCAACCCCACCTCCATACTCCCCCTCCTCACACATTTATTTTACCCATTCTGTACACATAGAACAAGCAGAGCCAAATTATCCATGTTCCAGATTTTAAGGCTCCAAGCTCCCAGGCACAGAACACGCCCTCTCAATGATTAGAAGATGCTGTTACCATCATAAAACTGCTAACTATCAGTCAGTTGAACATAAAAAGGTGAAAATAATCCATTTAAAGGAAATATTAAAGAAACTAGAGGTAAGCCAAAAGAAGGAGTAGCTTTAGAAAATCCACTCCTTTTGCACAATAAAGATCTCCATATACAAAAACCGATTACCCCTCTGTAACTAGATCCTCTGTCCGCTGAAATCAATGCAAGTCATTCCAGACAGTAGTGACTAAAGGTCTAGAGTTAAAAGAAACCAACTCTCACAAATGCCCGTATCAGAGTATTTCTGCTGCTCTTGTGAGAATATCAGAACCTCTTCCTGTGAATAAACCCAATTATGCCATTTAACAAACACACTTGGTTCAAATGCTAGCTTTCTCACCAGTCCAGCCAGTATAGGCAGAGCAGTCATGTGGATCTGCCGTCTTCAGCCCTTCCTCCATTTGTTGCAGAAGGTCCTTGATTTTTGTCTGGATCCGTTTTGAGAACTGAGCACTGACCTGAAAACAGGATACAGGAGAAAAGAAGCAAGTCAGAAAAGGAAAGAATCCAAGAATGCAAGCTGGCTGCTCCACTTTCTTCTTTGGAAAAAACCAAACAAAAAGCAACTAAGGCATAAATACCATATGCCACAATCAACAGTATCAAGGTGGCTCATCTTAAGTGCGTCCCATGTAATGCATTCTGATTACATATTGGAGTAAGTTACTAGGATCGACATTAAACAAAAATTATCTGGGGATGCTTTAAAGTCACCTGAATAGCAGCTATGGGCACTGTGACAGTATGTAATTATATGCTGCCTCTTATCTCAGGCTCTTAATACACTAAGCAAAGCTTCTCTGAGCTGAGTAAAAGCTGAAGAGAAGCACACAGAAGACAACTCTCTGCTGCCACTCCATGGGTCAATACTCCATTCAGGGCCCTGGTACCAAAACTACATCATGGACAAACACAGCACAGTGAACCTACAAGCCCTGTAGGTGATGGCTGCCCTCATCACAAGGCCGGTCTACATCTTTTGTAGCGCTATGGAGCACTAAGTAGCTAAAGGAAAATAAATCCTCATATTTGAGACAACCAAGTCAGAGTCAAGCCATCATCTTCAGTGATGTGCTCAATCACATCATCCATGCTGTATTTGCATTTTCTTCCTAAATCCAAGACTGTTTCTGATGTCCCAGTTTGTGATCACCATATGGAAGGCAAGTCACTTAGAGCCATAAAATGGCCTTCCTCTCGTTTCTTGCTCTCTCCTCTCCTCAAACCAACATTAGGATTGTCATACTTTATCGTGAGAGCAGGTTGCTAAACGCAGTGAACTACTGGAGAGCAACTACCTAAAAGAATGAGCTAGACACAAAGAAGATGAGTAAAAGCAGCTGGGTCATGCATGAAGTTGAAACTAACCTTTGATTCTATTCATTGCTTGCTTTTACTTTTGACCAAGAAAAGCTTACATAGATGCTGTATATGAAATATAACACAGGATACTTAACTTTGCCACCATTTCCCTCTCATTAAGCATACTGTAGGGGAAGATACATTACTGGTTACTCCCTGAAGCCTACAGAACGTGCAAGTAGTTGTGGAGGCAGACAGTGCAGCACAGCTGTTTGACACTGACAAATCTGGGCTATGTCCTTGAACACCACTTGCTCAATAACAAAAAAAACAGCAACTAGAACAAGATAAGGAAATGCCAAAGGCAAAAATAGTAAAGACAACCAAAAAACTACAACCAATCCAAATGAAGCATAAGGCGCGTGAACAGTATATTGCTACCAATCAAATTAGATGATTAAGTGTGTGCACTTCGCGTGTAACTTAGATAGACTATAAAAGACTAATGCTGACTAACAATAAAGGTCTCTGGAACACCATCCACGGAGTCCGTGTTTTTGCTGCCACAAGTAGTCACTCAACTAGAACTTGCTGCCCTATTAACTTCCACGGGAAAGAGTATTCAGGAACTTTCTTCACAGAAGTCATCTGTATTTGAGCGGGAACATCACAAACAACACTCAAAAATGCTGTGGGTTTTTTTTTTTTGGTTATATAAACTTATTTATTAGCTTTTCCTATTAACATATTTATTAAAAGCTATCTTATATATTTAAATAGAGCCTAAGGTCTAGGTTTACTTACAGAACAATTTATCTACTATGGAGCTAGAGAAAGAGGAAAAAAAAAAATCTCTTCCCTTTCTGGGCTACAGGAAAAGCTTTGCCTTTACCAGGTAATTGCATCACTCTGACAAAATAGCGATGTACACAAACTTAGTGCCATCCAGAAATATTTTGCAAACATGCATTTCCCATCATCTACAGAAAGCCCCAAACATACATCATTTGTCACCTAAGTCTCAGTTATCCAGAAAGATCTAGAAGAAAAACCCTCTAGGAACATGGATGCCAGCAGAGCTTCCCCACCTCCCAAACCAAGAGTCACAAAGCAGTGGTCATCAGAAAAGGGACATCACACAATTTGGCTACCTCTCAGCTTACACTGAGAAAAAGCTACTGTTTCCTGAATAGTGTTCGATCTCCTTCCACCACTTGCTTCCCCAACCTGCTCCTGAATAACAGCCAGAACAAATCAGATTGATGAAGGCTTAGTTTCATGTTAAACACATCTACATTTATGATGTTTTACTTGAGAAGGAGAAATTAGCTCATTAGGAAGGCAAGTTCTTGTTTGATCATAACACGTCCCAAAAGGGAGGGGTTCAGATAAATGACGGGTCCTGGATGCCAGCATGCAACTGATTACTCAAAATACACCACACTTTGTACTCTTGTTCAGAGTGGAACTTCAAACAAAAATCAGTGAATTCAAATACCTATTCAATGGATTCAGAAACCAGAAAGATAATAGGAATCACGCAAGTCCTCTGACACACTCAGAAGTCTCCAGGGTCAATGGAGATAATTATAAACACAAAAATCCATTTTATGATGGTGGGATAGGGAAGAAAAAGGAAATTGTGCCATTATATCTCATGTCACACATATACCACTCCAGGAAGAACCTACAGCTCTCTTATCTTTCTCCAGTATCTCTAGAAGTAGCAACCGAACACACCAAGCATCTGATAGCTACTCTTTGGCCTTAATATAGCATTAAGCATCTCTTTGGTAGGAAACTGTACCATGCACACACAACACAACACCTTTCCCAAGGGCAGAGCTTATCTCCTTGAAAAAATAGCTACGCCAAGCCAAGGCATATGGTTAAACAGCGTGAGGATATCCACGCAGATGCAGCCAGGCGTAGCGCTCAGTTTATGTGACAAGAGTGAACTAAGGTTTCAGACTCCCTGCTTATCACAAGCAGGCTGGTTATCTTTTTGTTCCGACAATACACCTGCTGTTACTGAATGAGGGGATACTTTTTATCAAAACCAGATCAAATTACCTAGAGGCAAGAGGGGAGGAGTAGGATATCAGGACACCTGGGTTCTGCTTTGAAACCTTGGTCTCACAGAAGTAATTTAGCTCAGGTTAGCATTTCCCTCCCTCTAAAACAGGAACTGTAACTTACCTATCTTGATTCAGGGCTTGGAAAAGCACAGATGAAAGGATTTTGTTATTATTATTATAATCATTTATCAGCCCAAACAAAGCTACTCCTGAGTTTTATACCAGTGTGAATGAGTGGCAACAAAGTTTTCCCCAGCTACCTACCAACTCCTCCATCACTGCCTGGTTTTGGGGGTTTTTTGCTTGCTCTGCAGCTTTAACAGCAGAGCACCATCACTGTTCATTTGATAAGATTCCACTATAAGCTTATAACAGATGCTTACATGCACTGGAATAAATTAATTACATAAAGAAATAAATGTTGAAAGGTTGCTTTAGAAGATTTATAAACCTCCTTCAAGGAATCTTATGGCAGCATTACAGCTGAGCATAAAGCATGCTAATTCATATTGAGCACAGACTGATTTTCATGAGAAGCATATTCATTTCATGGGGATGATTCCAGCTGGCACTCAGCCTTTTCTGCAGGTGGCTTTGCTTATTCTTGCAGGGAATAACAAAAACCAGGAAGCCTGACCTCTGATATCCAGTACCACATTTACTCCTGGTTCACAGCAGACAGGAGCTGAAGAGTATCTTTAACAAGTAGAAACAGCTCTCTCCAGGAATTCAGCTGCTACATCACTCCTCTGCTGCTGCAGGAAGAACAAACACTTATCATCCCAACCACTGCTCAAGTTTTAGATTGGCAAAACACAAAAAATGAGAGCTCATTCCCGTAACACTCAAAAAGCACCCTGCATCATATTGATTATGGTAACAAGAAAGGCTCATTATCAAACAAAAATAGTGCAGAAAAATAAAAATATGTCAGTTTTGCAAATTCATTGTTTTGAGATTTATTTGAACCCACTTTTTCCATTGCAGTGAGGTGGCATGCAAAGCTACATCACAATTCAAAGCCAAGAAAAACATAAGGAATGTAAGCGTATATGTAACATCACTCACCTTTGGCACTAAATATTACGGTATCTTTGTCAGCAACACTTCTTTCCCCTTTCTGCTTTCTTTCATTTGTAGGATTCCTAAAAATAACTGAAATAATCTTCGCTTGTAAACCCAGCACTAAAACTACACACACACTACAAAAAATACACCACAATGCAAACAAAAATCTCCTCAAAGAAAGGCACATTTCACTTGCAGTTGGTATTACAATAAAACACCAGTTCTTACTGAACTACCTCTCCATTACAGACACATCCAGCTTTACAGCTGTGGCTTTACAACAAACCAGCACCAGGCGCAGACGAGGCAATAAGCAGCTGCTATGTATGTGTTTTATATGACCATTTCTGGTAGGTGAAAGAAGCCTGTAACTTAAAGTCTTGCTAGTTTTAAAATAAAGCTTGCACATTTGGACCAGATATCACAATACTTACGTAAGGCTGACAACACAACCATGAGACCTTACAGCACTCCTTTTGTGGGTAGAAGTAATACCCTGGTTTGACTGACACTGGGTGAGTTATCTCATTTGCCTTTGTCAAAGACACTTAGATATCGATGTTCTTCAAAGCATTTATTTGCATCTCAACACATCTACGCCAAATAACTTGTGCAGACTCATGGCAGGACAATAGAGACCTGAGCTCAGGTTCCTCAGGAGTTGCTAACATACCAGTCTTTCTTGCCACCACCAGCTCCCGAAACAACCATCTTACTATTAACCCTATTTTACCATTACGCTATTCTATTTTACCCATCACCTTTTGTGGGATTGAAGAAGGAAGCGACCGATTACACAGAAGCAGCAAGGAGATGGCCTATACACAGAGCGCTACCTACTGAACAAGCAAAATAAACACTTTCATTTTAGCTCAGTTTGAATCAGGTTAAGAAGAGAGATTTCAGACAGAAGTTACTTTATTGTTGGTGATGTGTAGAACAGGAGACATAACATGGTGCTGGGTTTTCTTTCAGGCAAAGCGCATTTCACAGAGAGAAAAAAATACAGCTCAAGTTGGCACTGCAGCAACAACTCATTCAAAAACCAAACTTGCATAGAAGACCGCATGAGGGACAGGACGGGCACTGGTAAGGGAGAACAGGGTGGGGGACAACTCGCAGCTCTACTGAAATGAGAAATCCTGGCCATACTGAAATCATTGGGAACTTTGCCACTGACTGTAAGAGAGCCAGGTTTCACACCCACGTGCTGGAGCATGGGTTTATAGAAGCCATGGGTTTATAGAAGCCATGGGTTTACAGAAGCCAACACCCACCTCCACAGAGCTCCTGCAAGAGCCGACCAGAAAGCAGTAGGACCCCACATGCAGAACCGAGCAAGGTCAGCTGGGAAGTGACCTGCCTTTTTGTACAGAAAAACAAGTTTTACTTTGTTTTTACCTAAATTAAAAGACTGCTACAGCTCCAAGAGCATCTTTTTTTCTCTTCTCTGAAAACACCAGATACTAAGAAACTTTATCACCCAGTCTCTGAAACAGTTAAACACAGCTCTCTGCAACTACTCAGTTAGGTCCTTCCAGAAACAAATGCCAGTTCTGCAAAACCACATGCTTAATAAATGATTTGAAACACTGCTGTCTGTAGAACACATTGCTCTGTTTTTCAGTGATATGGCATCTCGTGCCATACATGTGATAGTGGGGAAAAAAAATTTACAAAAAAAAGAAAAGAAAAAAAGGTGGAAGGAAAAGGAGAGAAATCCATCGCTGCAGGCAAACTACTACACTACTTGTTACAAATGCCAACTTGGAAATAGACTTTAAATGCAGGCATCACCTTACCTCAGAGGAGGTGAGGGCATGAAAAACAGCATCAGAAAGCAATCCATTCAAGTTACAGAAATAATTGTTTAAAGCATGTAAGAAATAGTGAGACTGTGCCTCTAATGTATTTGTGTGTAAAAGGAGTTATTTGTCTCATTGGTAATTAGGTTGCACAAAAACAAAGCCTAAAGATTTAGATCATCATAAAGACTAATCAAAAAGCTTCAGATTACTGGTAACAAAAATAAACGTGATTAACAGACACCATGGAACATTATCCTGTGTTTTGGGAAATGGAGGCTGATAAAGGAAAAGAGCAATACTGAAAACCACTAGTCCTCCAGGTAGCCTAACACCAGCATGCTACTTCTTGAAAACTAAGAAAATTAAAGTCTGTTGTGAGTACGATTTAAAGTCACTCACTACACAGACGTCTCCACCCTAGCCGGGATATTTTTAGGTGGTCCACAAGTTGTAAAAAAACCCCTAAAACCTCTACCAATACTGTCTAGATTACTGTGGTACACAGACAGTGGGTATATTCCACATATTGAACTTGACAGTGTATCAGTGTTGTGCAGTTAGACCCCAAATATGACGTATTTTCACCAGAAAATGAGGGCCTGTTATTGCACTTGTCCGAGGAACTAGCCAGAGTAACAACTCTTTAACACACGGGTCTGCAAGATAAAACTAGAAACTGGCGAAGGGTGGCTGGATGTAAGACAACTTAATCAGAACTTGCATTTTGATTTTAAAAAGTATCTTCATTCAGAACTGACTGACTAAAACCAAATAGGCTTAAACACATGGTTAAAGTGTTGTCCTGAATAACAGGAGCGGCTTTCAATATAAAGGCATCAGAAAAGTGTTAAGTGGCATTTGATGCTGACGTGCGCTGTTGGAAGGAAGCAGCAGTTCTTCCTCTCTCAGGCTAGGTACATTAACTGCCATAAGTTAGCAATGGACAATGGAGTACAATAAGCTGATTCTCAGACTCAATTTTGAACAAGAGTGACAAAAAGCAAAACAAACTTTCCTTCATTGAAACATGACTGGCAGTACTCAGAATCCCCTACTAAAATAGCACGCATCTGAGATGAGGTGCCAGGGAATGGTCAAAAAAAGGGTCAGTCTCAAGAAATGCAGCTACCCCACCACACACATCCGGCAAAAAAAAAAGTGGGAAGAAATATTTACTGGCTCTGGAGGTTCAATTTCGTCTCCAGTGCAATGAGTGGTATGACTCCCACTGGTGTAACTGGTCTCAGAGTCAGTCCCAAAACAGAGAGAACTTGCTGCTCGCAGGGAGACAACTAAAATGCCCAATGAGACAACATAACAAATACAAAAAATACCACAGGAAGGTGAATGAAAAGTGACAAAGAACTTTAGATATATTTTTTGAAATACATTTTGAAGGAGGAGAAAGACTGAAAAGACATATAAAGGAATTATCAGAACTAACAGGAGATTAAGTAAGCACCAGGAAACTAAACACCACTAAATCATCCAAAAGATAATCTAAGTAAATATTCTGTATACCCATTAAATTATAATCTTTTCCAATAAGTATCATTATCTTCACAACAGGTTCCCTGCAAGGAGCCCCCTGCAAAGCCTAATTAAGTGCATTGTATACATTTGTCAGAATATACAAATTTTTACTAATATTCTTAAAACATTACAACCAATCAGAAAAAAACTTACCAAGAAAGAATTGGCTTTAAGAAAGAAGTTACTGTTTGGGCATCCTAGGCATCTATCAAAGTTTTAATCCAATTTCAGTACTGTCAAAGACTACCCCCTTGTGATTCCACAACAAATCCAGATAATCTTAGAGGGCTGAGATGTGATAACATCTTGATACCAGGGGTGTTTTTCTTGCAAACATACAAAATCCACATCAGGTTGCCTAGACATGGGATTGTTTCCATCTTCCCCTGGATGAGCAGGTAAGATCAGTCTGCCTTTGGTTCCCAAGTCACTGGCCTACAATGGTGTGAAGGTGACTCCTAAATCACACCTGACTATCTTATGGATGTAGCCACAGAGCTGTGGTGGCTCCGAGGATGGTGGGCAATCTGAGGTTGATATTGGTGGGTCACCCATGGAACCAGGTCCTTGAACAAGCCATTACCACCCCTTACCAGCAAGCTCTCCTCACCCTCCACTTTCCCAGGAAATCCATTACAGCTTTGTAGCTCTCTACCACACAAAGGTTTTGATAAACAGTTTCTGAGCCAGGACAACTGGCTGCCCCCACTTTACGTAAGCCTGTGTAGACCTCCCCATTCTCGATCCCCCGCTCACGGCTAACGGGCAACACAACGTCAACAAGTCTCGACATTAATTGCAACTACAGGTTGCCTCCGCTCCAGCTCAGGTGGGAAAGCGAAGCACAATGCTGCTCAGCCAAGTTACTCTTTGGTTCCCCACCTGCACAGGCCCATAGCCTGATATTGACACACTTAAGAATAGGTGTGTTTGTAACCAGAGCTGCCTGCAATGCAGGGGAAACTATCAGAACAATACCTGCTTTTCAAATATTAATACTTTCCTCATTAAGCAATTACGGTGAATTAAAAATTAAATTAAAATCAAGAGACAAACTGATTTTCCCATGAACTAGAGAATATGCTTTGTTCTGAGTCTATAGCTGTCTATTCATTTCTCTGCCCCTCTGACCATTCACATTTCAATTTTGAAAACTTTAGGACCACTCTGAGATAACATCCATAAGGTACTTTTTCAGGCTATGGTATCACTGTGGGGTCCATTGTTATATATATTTATTTAATTGAAAGATTTGTAATTTTTTTAAACAAAGACTTAAATTTAAAAATATTTTTCTTATTAATCTAGAACTAATACTATCTGATGGATTATTAGCTTCAGCTTTCTAAAAAAAAGGAACAGAAGCAATTCAAGTCAGTGATACTTTCAGGGTGAAGAAACCCAGTTAATAAAAAGTTAATTTCAACTACGTCAGCAAAGCCCACTTAGGTAACTGTAGTATTTACTGTGACTATTTTTAAGAAGGCAAATTAGCACCCCAAAATCTTGTTTTCTCCTCTCCTGTTGCCACACCTTCTAGCTTCCTGAACTGTACCTTATGCATATAAACACACATTTCCATATGCAGCACTTTGTCCCAATTGTCTCACATTGCAGACAATGACTTGAAGAGCTTGTCATTCTTTTATCAGCCAGATGAATTTTAGATGGCAATCATGGCAGCTTATGAAATCAAATGGAGGGATTAATAATGCATTGCCTTCCATGACAACAGCAGGGCTCCCCACACCTCTAGCTGTCATTACGCGAATCACTCAATGGTCACCGCTCCACACAGCAGCAAATAGGAGGAAGAAATCATGCAGTGCACTGAGGGCTTCTGAAAACTGCTCTCATTTTTAGGAAACTTGTGCTATTGTGTACAGTGGTTACAGAACAGATCCCCTGACCTGTGTAAAGTCCTTTTGTCTTCACTGGGGCTTTAGGCAGGCAAAGACGTTTCTCTGATGGGACTGGAGCCTCTTAAATGCAAAAAAAAACCAACCAACCCAACAAACCCAAACCACAAACATCAACAACAAAAGCACCCCAAATACGCATCAGGAAGTCTCATAAAAGTCAGGACAGTACCAGGACTGACAATATGCAAATGCTGCAAAGAATATAAATGCATATAAATATACTCATAGCTATGCTCTAGCCCAGAAATATGTAGGAAAATTCCTCAGATTTTGCAGATGCAGAAACAAAAGAAAATGTTCACTGACATCTGCCTTCTCCTGTGAAATACATGGAGCTGAAAAAATTCAAAGATCCTGAAAATTGCTGTAGTTACAGGACTTTAATGCAGTACAGAAAATTATTTTTTCCAGAGAAGCTTCATACTTTTGAATGTAACAAAGCCCAGACACCATCTTTTATCAAATACACAGCTATACAGGTGCTCAAAGATATTTTCTGAACAAAGCTGCACAAATAGCTGCCAAGTGCCACATGGTAACAAGGAATATCATCCACTACTGATGCTGGGGAAAAAAAAAAAAAACAAAAACCCACATTTGCACCCCCTGTAAAATAGCATACTCATCTACAACAGAGCAGAACAGACATTCCTAATGAGAATCTAGGGCTAGAAATTCCTGACTAACTCATTTGAGCTCTGCCACAGAAGAATGTCTCTGAATTTGGATTCATTCAAGAATTAAATCTGAAGTAAATTAGAGTTGAACTATCCTGCAATACAGCTAGTATTCTCTTAATTTACTTTTTTAAGGAAGTTCACCTTCCTCCAATATCAGCTTTCATTTTGGAAAGCTGTAGTCTACCTAGATCAGCAGTAAATGAAGGCTTATTTTCTCTTTTAAAAAAATGAAGTGTGGAATCTAAAGCAGGTACATAAGAATGACAGGCCTACAGAAGGCCTTAGAAGAAGGCTCTTGGTATGTTTTTTACCAGTTTAACAACATATAGCTATAGCTATCCTGCCATCTCCTCTCTGCCTTCATACAAATCCTCATACTTGAATGTTTTTTATATACCGAGACAAACATAAAAGAACAAAGAAATCACGGTTTTCTTTCAGAAAAAGGATTAGTTTTACCAGCACTGAGTATACTACCGGAGATTTTTGTAAAACAAAGCAGGTTTCACTTCCAAACCTATCCTTGCTTTTTAACCCTTTTCAAGCTTCAAGTTCTGCTTTTGACAGCTGCAATTAGCTGTAGCAGTAAGACACCAGTCCCCCTCTTTTGTGCGCTCTGCTTAGCCAGACACAAATCCATAAACTTCAGTCCCAACAACCAGTGAGATCTTTCATCGCCTCAGACTGATGGTGAGCTGATGCTGTCCTGCTCATTCTTATGATGCTCAGGAAGAATGCTGCTCTCACTGCTGGGAATCACCATTCTCGTCTCACCCTATCAGCAAGACAAGATAATTCCTTATCGCCACAAGCAGGAAAATACAGAGTGGAGATTAAAGGCTCTCCTTTATTCAGAGTCGAATGAGTCAGGAAAGTTAGCTTCCCACCCAGTGCATCTGTGCTTCTAGCAATGTCACCACAGAGTGTTTTTATAGAATCAGAATGGTTAGGGTTGGAAGGGACCTTCAAAGGTCATCTAGTCCAACACCTCTGCAAGAAGCAGGGACATCTCCAACTAGATCAGGTTGCTCAGAGCCCCATCCAACCTGGTCTTGAATGTTTCCACGGATGGGGCATCTACCACCTCTCTGGACAACCTGTTCCAGTGTTCCACTACCCTCAGTGTAAAATTTTTTTTCCTTATATCTAGTCTGAATCTACCTCCTTCTATTTTAAAACCATTGCCCCTTGTCCCATTGCAACAGGCCCTGCTAAAGTGTTTCTCCCCATCTTTCGTATCAGCCCCCTTCAGGTACTGGAAGACTGCTACAAGGTCTCCCTTGTACTCCCTGGTGCTCCTGAACAGCACCAACTCTCTCAGCTTGTCTTCATAGGAGAGGTGCTCCAAAAAGATGACAAAGCAGGACAGTATTGAAAGATGAGGCTGCTCCACTTAAATGACAAAAGGTCCATATTTTCTAGTATTCCTTCTACATCTTAAACCAGCCTGTGTGGTAACGGGCCAGAGCAGCTTCCATGCTTAAAGCCTAGAAATGCATATAGCTCCCCAAACAGCAGTGTGTGGTGCTGAGGAGATAAGCAGAGCAGGAAGGACTGTGAACCTCATGTGACCAGTGCCACCAGACAGACCTTCTGCTGGCCCAAACTGACCGCCAGGTGCCTATCATGCTGCACCTGAACCTATAAATGTGTGTAGGTCAGTAAGCACGTGCCTTGGAGAGAACCGTCCAGCATCACCTAAAGCCTGAGTGTTGCTGTCACCTGAGGAGAAACTCGTCTTTTCCAGATGCATGCTCATCTTTTCCCTTCCCTGTATGCTTTCTTTGGTGAAACTCGGGCAACCTGTAAGCGGTGTGACAAAACCACTTTACATGGTAAAGGGAGCACAGGCAGCGCTACCTCCGGGCCCTGCACCGTCCTCACTCGCATTCCGGGGGGAAATACACAGCTCACATCGTTCACTTGCACCGACTCCAACCCGTGCGGCCGGGCTGAGCTCCCGCTCCTTCCCACAGCTCGCCCCGCCCGCCTCTCCCCTCAGGAGCCCCGCAGGCCGCTGCCTCGGCCACGCTGCCCGCGCAGGAACGGCCCGGCGGCCCGCCCCGAGCCCGGCCGGCGGGCAGGAGCGGCGCGGATAGGCCGCGGGCCGCCCCACCGGACGCCGCGGCCGGGCCCAGGCCCTCGCCTGCGGGGAGGGAGCGCCCTGCGCGTGAGGCAGGGCCCGGGGAGCCGGGACGCGGCCGGCTGCCTGCGCGCCCGCCCGCCGCCCGGGACTCACCTTCCCATCGGCGCCGAAGGGGAGGGACTCCTCCTCCGGCGGGATCGGCGCCCTGTGCCGCTGGACGTCCGCCGCGCTGAGGGCGGCGGCGGCTCCGGCTGCCTGGGGCTGGTAGTCGGGATAGGGGTTGGCGAAAGCCCGCTCCTCCATCTCCGCCTCGCCGCCCAGCTGCAGCTTCAGCCTCTTGGACATGCTCTCTCCCATCTCAGCCGGCCCCCGGCCCGCCTCCCCGCACGGCAAGCCGGCGGGGACACACTCCGCCCCGCGGAGCGACCGGTTTGCAACAACGCGAGCGCCCCGGCCGGCGGCCGCCTCCCGCTACAGCCGCCGCCCGGCGGGCGCGGAGGCGGGGGGCCCGAGGCGGCCCCGCGGCGCTGGGGCTGGGTCAGGGAGGGCTGCGAGGCGCGGCCCGCCGGCCCCGCGCTGAGGGGGCTGTGGTGGCAGTGCCCGCGGCCGCTGGTCCATCTGAGCCGCCTCCGGGCAGAGGCGCCGCCGGCCCCAAGCCGCCGAAACCCAATTTGGGAAGGCGAAGGGGGGGAGCTGCGACGCCGCGGCTCTGCCTGGCGTCCCAGTCAGCCGGGGAGGGGGAGCGGCAAGGGCGGCATCACACCCGCAGGGGCAGAGCGCGGCCGGGCCCGCAGCCGGTCCCCTCGGCGGCGAGAGCCGGCTGGGTGGCACCGCTGCAAAGTCCGCCTGAGCGCCTCATCGTCCCCCGCCGGGGTGTCAGTCCCTTGGGCTGGTGCTGCTGCTGCCGGCGGCGGAGCGGGGCTGCCGCCGGCTCCTCCCGCCCGACCCCCGGCGGCGGGGCCGAGCCGCCGCTCGGCGCATTTCAGAGGAGCGGCAGCAGCAGTAGGAGGGGGAAGGAGAGCCCCAGGAGCAGGCCGTACGCCACCAGCTCCTTCGCCCGGCTCATCCCCAGTCTCCGCCGGGCCCCGCGCATCCGCCAGCACCCCCCGAGCCCTGAACGCCCAACCCTGGCGGGAGGGGGGCGGTAGCCGCGGCCCCAACGTCCGCCCTGAGGGGAGGGAGGCGGCGGCGGCCGCCCCTCCGCCCGCGAGGGGCGGCAGCTCCCCGGCGAGAAGTGGAGAGGAGGGTTTTCATGTTCCCCGTCCCCCCCCCTCGGGTTAAGGTGTTGGCCTGGGGTCGCTCTGCCTACGGTGAACCTGCTCCCCAAAGCCAGAACTTATTTTTAAATAAGTAAAAAAGCCCACAGCACTGGAGGGGGCCGGCGGCGGCTCGTTGTCCCCACGCTGTGTTTTCCCCCCACCACCACCACGCGTGGGGCCGGGCGGGGAGGGACCCCAGCGATCGGCGGAAGCGGGGGATCGCCCCCTCATTTTATGGAGGCCTCCGTCTAAAGCTAGGAGCAGAGCTGCCGGGAAAGGGGCACTGTACAGTAATCGAAGATAAGTCTTTCCTGTTCAGGAATAAGCGGTAGCTGCTGTCAATGTTGTCGTAGCCATCAGGAATTCGCATCGCATGTTGAAACACCCTTGTGTAGAAACCGGCTGCAAAAAGCCTGCAGGACAGCCAAACACAGCACACCGGGTTGTGTAAAAATACAGACACGGGAGACTTCATTAATCCCATTAAATATTTACTCCCGGCTATGCCATTGCTTTTTGCTAGTAATGGTAAGTCAGCCAGACCATAAACTATTAATTCAAGATCTGGACACTGTGCAGACTTACTGATCTTTAGTTTTCTGTGCTGAGTAATTTTATTGCTATCAAAATACATATTCAGTGTGTAAGATTAAACGTAGGTGACACCTCTCCCAGCACTGGCTTCAGTTTGCAGTTGTTTGTAGCAATACACATGTGAATAATTGGGACACGTCCATTATCTTGTGGCAGGATAAAAATTTTAGGCAATACTTTCTTCTTTTTATGTATTTTTAGAAATTGACCTGATGACAAAGCAGAAATTCTAAACAGCTTGTCTGACAAGAGGTACCTTGTATTTGCACTGGGAGTGAAAATAAACATCCACTCAAAAATGACACAATCATCTACAAAACATCCTGTTCTGTAATAATTTTTAAAAATCACTTTATGCATGATTTCCTCTTTAACTGGGAGGTCTTTTGTGCTGTGTTGCGGAGCTTGAAACGGTAAATGCAGAATCTTAAAAAAAAAATCTCTTGTCTCTGTGTAGACAAAAATCTAGACATTTTGTAGACATGTAGACATTTTACTATGCAAAGAACATGTTTTCATCTTGAATGTTTTCCTGCCCTCAGCAAACGCTAGCTGCGTCAGTGCAAGTAACTGCATCCTCATAACAAAGTTCAGAAATAAGCCTTTAATACAAATATGTGTGGCTTCTGTTTTCTTACACTTTCTACTCTCCTTGAATCGAAATGGTGGGAATATAAAAGCAAGATCATACCAACTGGTATCAGCTCAAGGCCTACAGATGAGGAGTGAAGGTGCTCCCTGGCACCTTGCAGGAACAGGTTCTTCTCTTCCTCTGGAGCGGTGGTTTGTGGGGTGGTGGGTTTGCATCTCTTGCGCTGTGCATCATTGCACTGTTTGGTTATCTGCACACTGCTATGTTTAACATCCTGTTAAACATTTATTTCTGAGACACTTCTCTCCATGTTGACTGTTCTTCACTTTTGTTGCAACCTGGTATGTTTAGTCTCAAGCATACACATGGGCAGGAAAGACCTAAAAGAGCATTCACAGGCTTCTTTGTGTTACCGAAATCTGGAATAAAACTCCTCAACAGCAATGTGAAGTTAAGAAGCAGGCACTTCTTTATTGCAGCGCTGGGCACACGGGGGATCGCTCCACCTAGCGTGCGCACCTGTCTGATCCAACAGCCCAGTTAAATACACATTCGATATACATATTCACTAGATTTACGAGAAATGTTATACATAAACATCAGTCTTCCGAGAAATCATTATAATACGTCTCCTCCCATTTGCGCATGCTCAGTCTTTTGAGTCGAGGGTCTTCTGGTGGTCTTGGGGGTCGTCAGAACGTCCCCTCCTCGAATTCGCTGGTCAAACTCCTCCTTAAAACTTCCATATATAGTCTTGAGAACAAGGTCACCTTGCTCTTGGATCTTCTGGCTTGAAAGTGATGGCTCAAGGCCCAAGCTGCATAGTTGGTGCCTTTTCTACCACTCTCCTAACTACCCCAGACACGCTAGGCTGACTTCCAATAAACGAGGTGTTGTAACAGTTCTAAGACTCCCCGTTCCCTCTAAGGATAAATAGATTTCATATAAAATTTAACCCATGTGACTACAGTTCTATAGCTAGCAAGAATCACCCCATATTGATATTAATTTTCAAAATAATATTATTCAGAATCATATTGATTAAGTATTTTCCTATTATCAATCATTGGTTATATCATTGATTGTAATTCTACTGATTAAAGTCCTCGATACCCAGATCGAGATAGGAGGGGTGGAGCAGCAAACTAATAATCAGCTCGCTTTAACTCATAATACTTGTAACATTTGCATGATTTCATTATTAGCTGTATTCCTCAGGATGTGCAAATCGAAAACCACCAGGATTAAGGGGATAAGGAAGGGAAATGTTTGATTATGACAAAATCCATTCTTTAAAAACAGGCTGAAATGCAACAACTGGTGCTCAGGCTTCATACTATCTTCTTTTGTTCTTAGCAGGTGGGATATAGTTCAAAAGACTTTTAGGCTTTCCTTTTGCACCTTCACCTTTGATACACACAGAGCTCCCACAGCCTGAACGGGAATCATGGATAAAGGAGGAGGAAAAGGTTGGGCTGAGTGAGGTGACAACCTTTAACATAAGTTTTAAGCAAGAATCAATTCACATCTCTTGTCTGTAGCAGTATGGAGCAGGAGGCCTGCTGAAATTGTGATTTCATGGGCACTTTCATCCAGAATATGCCTAAATGCTATGGAAAGCAGTGAGCCCTCATCTTTTCTTCCCGCTGTAGCTATGCACTCCTGTAACCTGCCTTCTGCAGCATTGGCAAACGTGCAGCCCTGCAGCAAGCTGATCTAGCCGAAAGCTGTCCTTTCTCTTTCTGTGATGTAGGTGAAATTGCAATGAATGTTTCACCAAGGCCTGCTTCCTACTTAGATATCAGTTTCTTCATGTAAATAATGAACATTTTTGCTTAACAGATCATTGGGCTAGTCATTCTTTACACAAGACAAATTAATAAACCCTTTAATAATAAATTAAAAAAGATGCCTCTGAATGTTCTTATGGGTCTTTAGCGTGTATGATGAAAATGGAACCAGCTCACTGCTATTAAAATATACCCTTAATAATTATTGGTCTAGTGCTGGATTTTCAAAGGAGCTATTTCCAGCCCTGACAAGGTTTGTAAGCCAGGAAGGAAAAGTTCAGTTAGTAGAAAACAAAAGTAACTCTCTCAAAGGCAAGAGGCAGGTGAAAGATGTGTACTTTTAGCATACCAGTGGCTGGCCGGTATCTATAAAAAGGAGCAACAGTACAAATGTTGGATGAGCTTCATTTGCCTAAGGAAGCTGTTGCAAGTCTATCTAAAAATTTATATTCCTAGTAAAATACATGAGCAGTATACATGAGAAGGATAGAATCCTGCTGAATACTGAATGCTCCAATAACATCTTAGTAAATCAGTTCCTGATCCAGGCTTCTGAAAATTATATGCTCATCAGAAAATCTCTCCACAGCTTGCAGGAACACGTCCATAACATACAGCAGAAAATGAGACTTTCTATGCTTCTACAAATGGTGCGGTCCCAAGGGCTCCTGAGATGCTTTTCTGATACAGGTTTCCAGTTAAATGCATGACCCATCAGCTTTTTTTTTGCTGCTGGTGGCAAGACAGGTATCTTCAGGGCCCTTCTGGGAGGTAGGTGAAAAAGAAGCATTTCTATTTTTCCATTAGTAACTGAAATGGTCCATGCTAACCAAAAACCCCATTCTGACAAATGTGCCTAGATAATCTTGTCTTTTTAATTCTCCTTATAACCTGTCTCCAAGTTCTGATTTGCATCTCTAATAAAAGCCCTGTTTTGTCAGAATGTAGGAGGAAAAAAGTCAAGAGTTCTCAAAATTAAGGTAACTCGGATCTTGCAAAAGAAGTCAACAACTGCTGTAACAACAGTAAAATCCCTTTAGCTATGTAAGTAACAAAGAGTAAAGAAAAAGATGGGTTTTTTTTTTTGTTGTTGTTAAATAAGATAAGGAGAAGGTTAGAAAGTATTAAGGACATTAAAAGTAATCTAGCCTAGTGAAAAAATATTTTGGCTCAGTTTTCAGTAGCAGAGCAGTTACAAAATGTGGCAGTGAAACAGAGTAATGGGAACAAGTGAAGGAGAATAAATTACGTTCTGGGTTTGGGTTGAAACAAAACTTAAATTATTTAATACCCAGTTTAACTGGGGTCATAAAAGTTGGCAAATGAAACTGCAGTTCCCTCAGTGGTGTTTATCTGTGCAGTTATCAAATTAGGCAGTACTATGTGGTTCGAGAATGGCACGTATAGGACCTGTAGAGAAATAATGAAGCACTCCATTATCGACCATTAGTATGACCTCAGTAGGATGCAAAGATTTAGAATAAATGTTGAAGAAAAGACTAATAGGGCAGATTGAGATAAATGGAAAAAAATACAATGTGAGTTTGTAATACATCGCTCACACTGGAAAAACTCACTACTGTTCTTTGATGGGAACAGCAGTTCTGCAGCTAAAGGACATACAGTTGCTGTCACTTGTTTGTACAGCTGCAATGGCATAACTGGTAATTTCCCATGTAGCCCAAAAGCAGATTAATACCATTATTATACAGTAAGCAAGGATCTAGCAGAAGAGGAGGCAACAATGTGCTGTTCTCAAAAGGGATGGATGGGGCTAGAGGAAAGGTAATGGAGTAAAGGAGTGGATTTGGGACTGGTCCTAAAGGACATCTGTATTAACAATGTTTGTACAGAAAAAAAGAAAAAAGCATAGTTAATTTTGCAGAGAACAATCAGAATGTTGTAGTCGAAGATCTACATGATAGAAATGGAGAGCCGTGAATGCGAGGTTGGTAGTTTCAATAGGGTAAGGGTGTATTGACTGCAGGCCAAGGTCATGATAATTCTGCCTGTGGTAGAGCTGGTCAGTCATGCTAAAAAAGATCCATTAAAAATGAAGCAGAGGCAGAGAATGGAATGGAGAGTCTGTTTTAGGAGGAAAGCCTAAGTTACTCTGGCTTTTTTAGCAGAATGAAGACTGAAATGATGTATAGTTGCTGTTCATAAGTACGAGAGAGATATAAATGTAGATCTGTATCTATACTAGGGGGCAGATAGAATAATTAAGGATCCTACTCACAACTGAACAAAATGGCTATAACGTTGCCCATAATGAAATTCAGGCTGAAAACTAAAAGGTTTAACTGTCAGAGCAGGAGGGTTTTGAAGCAGCCTTTCAGTCAGGCTTTTTAGAAAGTTCTCAATAAACATCCTCAAAAAAAACTGCTATAAGGTGGTTGTTGTGAGCCAGTAAACCAAAAGGCTTGTAGTTCTATGTCTCTGGGAAGTCCAGTGGTCTCAGAGGACATAAAAGAGCTTCCTTCTCATTGACAGCTTCTAGAAGCCAGTGATTAAGAGAATATGTTTGGGTTTTTTTTCCCCATTGTAAAGTTCCTGTTGAGAGAGGTATATTGGCAAGTGAGATGGTTGTAATATTCACTGAGCTTCTGGGTGAGATTTCCTACAGTAGGCTTTTGAAGCCTAATTGTCGTTAACAGTTCTGCACATGTCTTTACGTGGGGATGGAGAGCAGGCATCTAAACCTGCTTAAAATTCTGCCAGGGGAATGGTGAGCCAAATCAGTGGGCTGACAGATAAGAGAAAGTTAGAAACAGATGGATCTAGGCAGCTTTCCATTTTATGGCTTGAAGGGAGATTTCTGTCTGAAGCGAACTCCTCATTCAGACAGTTTTATTTCCATAGCTCTCTCCTGGTGTTTAACTGTACAAATATTTCTGTCATCGAGCACTGAGCTCCCAGGTCTAACAATAATGAGAAGACAGCTGAAATATGAACGTGGTACCTTCCTGGAAGCTGTTTAAAATCTGTCAGTCTGACATAAAAGCGGCTAATAGCACCATATTTAAATGTTTCCTGACCTGAACAGGTAAGGAATTTATGTGAAGTGTGCTCCCCTTTTTTTCCTCAGATATTCTAGCCTTGAAGAGCATTTCAGGTCACAGAATAGAGGAATTACTTGGTCATTTTATAGTCCCTCCATCACTGTTGGACTGGATGCAGTTCACTGTAATACTGAAGGTACCAATATGAATAACCCTCTGAAGTTATGAAAATGCTAAGAAGAAGCCATACAATACACAAGTTTGTATGCTTGAATAATGTGAGTGGTGACTGCTTAGAAATCTGAACTCTCAGAAATCTGAAACCTTAGAAAATCTGATCTCTGCTAGGGTAACTGCATTGACTAGTTTAGATTTCCTTAAGTAACAGAATGGATTAACATTAGTTCTTCATCTGTGTTTTGCAACTCCATTGCCACATCATGTCAGAATTAAGCAGATCGCCTTTGCACATTTCTGGAGCAATGTTGACCCTTATCAAGTTGTACAAGTATTGTTGTATCCAGGCTCAGGCAGGACATGCTTTGCAAGCTTTTTCATATCTTTTGTTTGACCAGAAACTGCAGCAGCTTTCAGACGTAGGGGCTTCTTAACACACCAGCCCACATTCTGTCAAAATGATGGATTCCAGGGACTAAGGGGGAGGAAATTGTTTCAAAGCTATTGATCATAGTTCACTATTTTAAGAAAAGGACAGCATGAGAGAAGCAAAATAAAGATAATGGGCTTCAGTAAAGTAGACATTGATAAACTCAGGGAATTTGTAAGTACATTCTCTGGGGGAGATAATTTAAGGATAAAGAAGTGCAGGAGAGATAGCAATTACTGAAAGAAGCTGTATTTAAGACACAACAGCAAATTATTGTGCTATGAAGGAGAAAGGAATCAGTGTAAGAAGAAGGAATAACTGCAGCAGAAGCTCTTTGAAGTCTTGAATATTAAAAAAAGGATTTATTTACAAATTAGGAACAAGGACATCTGGCTGAAGCTCAGTAGGAAAAAAGTAGACCAAAAAGTGTATGGTTGAGCCTGTAAGGATAAAGTACACAATGACTTACTAGTATTGAAGGTGATAAAAATTAATGTGAAAAGATTCTCTGAACACTACAAGAGCAGAAAAAGGCAAAGTAAAATTCAGGCCCATTCCTTAATAGGGGAGGATTGCAAATAATAGACCATGATGAGAAAGCCAAGATATTCAATGACATCTTTGCTTCAGGCATGCTATAAATTGTAAGCAAATGCCTAAAGCAATTAGGTTGTTTACAAGAGCATAGATGCACAAGTCTGAGTAGGGGAAGAAGAGGTTAGGAAATACTTAATGTGTTACGTATATTAAAGTTAGAGTGCCCTGGTGGAATTTACCCTGGAATGGATAAGGAGCTGGCTGGATGGCCGCACTCAGAGAGTGGTGGTCAGTGGCTCGATGTCCAAGTGGAGACCTGTCACGAGTGGCGTCCCTCAGGGGTCCGTGTTGGGCCCGGCCCTGTTCAACATCTTTGTCGGCGACATGGACAGTGGGATAGAGTGCACCCTCAGCAAGTTCGCCGATGACACCAAGCTGTGTGGTGCCATCGACACGCTGGAAGGGAGGGATGCCATCCAGAGGGACCTTGACAGGCTGGAGAGGTGGGCCCGTACCAACCTCATGCAGTTCAACCAGGCCAAGTGCAGGGTCCTGCACATGGGTTGTGGCAATCCCAGGCACAAATACAGGCTGGGCGGAGAATGGATCGTGAGCAGCCCTGAGGAGAAGGACTTGGGAGTACTGGTGGACGAGAAGCTCAACATGAGCCGGCAATGCACCCTTGCAGCCCAGAAGGCCAACTGCATCCTGGGCTGTGTCAAGAGGAGCATGGCCAGCAGGTCGAGGGAGATAGATACTGGGAAAAAAAATTTTCACAGTGAGAGTTGTAGAACACTGGAACAGGTTGCCCAGAGAGGTGGTGGAAGCCCCATCCCTGGAAACACTCAAGGCCAGGCTGGATGAGGCTCTGAGCAACCTGATCTAGTTGAAGACGTCCCTGCTCCTTGCAGGGGGGTTGGACTAGATGACCTTTGAAGGTCCCTTCCAACCCTAACCATTCTATGATTCTATGATTCTATGTCTAAGAAACTGAAGCAGTACCTGAACCATTAACACTTATTGGTAAAAAAAGAGGATATGGTTCTCTAGGAATTAGAAAAGAACCCACAGAACCCATCCTTCAAACAAGGAAAAGGAAGGTTCATAAAGATAACAAGTCTATCTGTGTTATCCTGAAAGATACACAATACTAAATTATTAAAGAATCAATGTATACAGTACCTAGAGAATAATAAGCTAATAAAACCAGCTGGAGTAGATTTGTCGAGAATAAATCATGTCAAACTAACCTTGTTTCCTTCTTTGACAGGATAATTGTTCTCAGCGTTAATGGAGAAGCAGTAGATATGTCAACTCTGCTAAGGCTTTTGACATGGTCCTGCCTAACATACTCCTAAGGAAATAACAGAAATGTGTACTTACGTAGAGTCATGATATGGTGAGCACACGTTTACATGGTTTGATGTTCAACTGGGAAGGCATTAAAAGGAGGGCTCTGCAGAAATCATATTTCTACTCAGGATTTTCATTAACAACTTGAATCATGAAACACAAGTTTTCAAACAACATGAGGCTAGGAGGGATTGCAAGCTCTTTGAGATACAGGATCAAAGTTCAGAACCATACTGAAGAAGCAGCACAAAAGGCCCAAAACCAACAAGAGAAAATTCAGTACTCAAATACAAACACTTATCCTTGGGAAAGGGAAATTTAAAAAATAAATTATAAAATAGAGAGTGAAGAGACGTGATTGCTCTAATGGAGCCATTTAATGGAGCCATGAAAATCGAAATTGTCATAATATGATACTGGTACAAAACTAAGCAAACCTCATGCTGTGCGGTGCAGACAGACGTGTTGTAGGTAACATATGCAAGGTAATTATCTTTCCTTGCTTGGCCCTGCGAAGCTGAAATTGGCACCAAACAGTTTTGGGCGCCACACTTTCTGAAGTCTTGCCAAACTGGGAGGAGTGTAGAGGAGGGAAATCAAAAAGGTAGGACGTAAAGAAAACACGGCCAGAAAACAAGACCCAAAGACATGACTTGTGAGAAAAGATCGAAAGAAATGGCTTTGTTTGTTATAGGAAAGAGAAGACTGGAGATAAGATGTAATAATAATCCAGTATTCAAAGGCCTGTTAAAGAAAAAGGTGGTAATTTGTTCTCAAAGACCCTTGCAGATAGACTGTGATGAACTCAATGAATTTGCACTGGAGATACTTTGGGGTTTGGTATTAGGAAGTATCTGTGGTGCAGCGCTTAAATATGCTGCGCAGAGGAGGACTGTTTATGGCAGGGTTTTAAGATCAAGCTAGACAAATTATTGTACATGATTTAGGTAGAATAGCCCTATCCTTCAGAGAGGAGAAAGGACTGTGTGGTCCCAGGAGGTCCTTACCAGGCTTGCATTGCCATTATTCTATTAAATTAAGACCGGGAACACAGCAGAGTTGTTATCTTTCCAGATAATTTTCAGTTCCAAGCTTCAAATATACAGGGCTATTATAAGGCCTCTTTTGTTTTATATGGATGTTAGACAACCACAAGTAAGAAAGGAATGTGATTAAATATTTTTTTTAAACTGACTTTAAATTGGGGCCAGTTAAGGAATAATCATACGTGGAGAACAAGATGTAATTAAGGAGCTGTGGGAGGCCTGTAAAGAATTAAATCTGGTGTGTATAATGAAATCCCAATAACTTCAGCAGGCTGGCCAAGCTGGTAGCCTGGTTGGCAGAAATCAGGCTAATTGCATATACCCTGAAAGACCATTCTTGGGATTATTGTGGAAAAGAAAATGGAGGATAAGACAGAACACAACCTTAATGCAAAAGACCTAGCATACAAGAAACTGAAGGCAAGAAGAGGTGAGGGCAGGCTGTAGGAATCCTGAAGACCTCAAGAACAAGAAGCAATAGCAGAGAAATATGTTTAAGCCCCAAATCTACTCTGTGTTTATTAACCAGAACAGAGACTGTAAAGGCTTCTGAAGTTATCATTTACTTATTTGTATTTTCTAACCATATAGTCCAGTACAGTGGACACTGGAGAGCTATGACCCTAATGCTTTTGAGAAGCTGTGAATGTAAAACCTGACTATTCGTACTTCCACTTCAGTCCTGCTCCTTTTGTAAGAGCTCTTCCAAGTCAAGTGTCTGTGTGTAAATATTGCCTCCAGTGATGATTTCAGTCAGGTCTCAGCAGCAGCAAAGGGCACTGCTTGGTAGCATTCATCAGAAAACCATGCATTCATCAGAAAAGCTCTGGGGTTTTGAATGCCAGTTGTGGAACCTCAGATGTGAGATGTAATACAGGAGTTACCTGTGAACTGAGATATGTAGCGCTCTCCTTACATAGCTGCTGGATCCGTGTACATCATTCAGTGGCTCTGAACGCTGCTGACAGCCTTGAAGGGGAGAGGCTTTACTGATTGCTGCCACTGTTGAAGCACAACTCTGGCTGGAGTCACCAACTCAGCCCTCTGCTAGCCAGCTTCGGGGTGCTTTATGTACAGTGCAGAGGACAAGTGTATGTGCAAACACAACATCCCTCCTCAGTCCTGAGGCTGAGCCTGGGCTCCATGCCTCCTTTCATGTGGGGACAGCAGGTGGAGGTGCTCAACACAAGAAGTGGGTCTGGGATGCAAATAGTCTAGGGCAAAAAGGTTTCCCTCTCCCACTCTGTGATGAACATACTGTCCCCACTGCATCCTGAATCTCGATGTCTGATAGCAAAAGACCCATTACAATGATGTTTCCACTCTTTAGCAGAAACCATGGCATCTGCTATGGTATGCTCTTTTGAAAAGGCACAGAGTAGGAGGGAAGGAAAAAGCTGTTCTGAGGAAGGTGTGTCTTCTGAGAAAGCTTCCGAAGCAAGGGGAATTAAGTTTGAATGCTTTATTCCACATTAATCTCCTGGCTATTAATCTGGAGTCATTATCCTGGGGCACCAGTGACTGCAAATGCCCTTCTTACCCTTCTGAGCAGAGAAACATATGGGGGTACATTTGCACTGACCTGCACCTCAGAGTTTTGGAAATAGTGGGCAATAAGTGGTTGGGTGAGGGAAGTAACTGTCCTTAGCAGATGGAATTTGTTAATTTTTTTGCTCTTAAGCAGACTCCTGCTGTTACTGAGAAAGGGGAAAAAAAAAAAAGTTATTTTCCAGCATCTGAGGCAAGCAGACCACCTGAAATATCTGATCTGTGACTACTCTAGTTTACAGGTACTCAAGAATCCCATGTGGTGTATGCTTGAGGATGAAATAGAGCTGGACCTAGAGGCACAGTGACCTATAAGTCTTACATGTGTCCGCTTGATATTTGAACAAAGGCAGAAGCAGCCGTAAGGTGCCATCTTTGTCTTCTAATGCCTGAGGCTTTGAAGTGTATTCAAGGCAATCGTTTATCTTGTACCTATGAGGAGTTAAACAGCAGGGTTTTTTTTGCTTAGAGGAAATAACAGCAAAATTTTGCTCCCATCAAGAAAGACATGGTATCTTAATTAGCTAAAGGACAGAGTTAGTTAGGTCTTCTGCTGGTGATGCCTCAGAAGATCTCACTGACTATCAACAACAAATAGGCGAAGGCTTAATGTATATTGGGCATATGATTTGTCTACAAAGGGAAGGATTTATGCATAGTGCTTACTTTGGGTATTCTTCTTACTGTATTACAAACAAGCCCTTCGCATTAATGAACAAGATTAAAATTTAAGATAAAGCCTTTTATTCTGTAACTTCAAGCACCTCAACAGAGAAAAGTTAATACGCAGTGATGCAATCTCTCTTTTCTGTATCCAGGACGCTTATTGCTGCACTGCCAGATGATGAGGTGGCCTGTGCTACAGCTAGTTAAGCTCACATTTTCTCAAAGATGGGTGGAGATTTAGCCAACACTCAGCAGCACATTGTCCAGTGAACACAATCTGCCTATCTTCCTCATATCAGGAGCTATTGAACAGATGTCTACTTTAAGAATGCACTCCAAACCAATGTAAGCATCTCTATCTAACAATAAATTGAGCATCTTTTGTAACAAGAGTGCTGCAGAGGAGGGAGGAAGGATTTGTAACAAGAAGTTGTTGATAATTTGCAAATCCTGAAAAAATGAACATGCTATTTAAGAACTGAGTGTGATTTTTTTTTTTTTCAATCCTGGCGTAATCGTCATCACCAGTGATTAAAACTTGCGTATAACTTGTAGAATCTTTTTGTCTGAGATTTAATTAAACAATTATCTCAATGAAAAGCAAAGCAAGTTAGAATCTGGTTTGTGCTTTCCTAGCTGTATAGCATTTTGGGAGCTCACGTGACTAAGATTCAAACAACAGTATTTTTATTTTGAGATCAGCACAGAAGATTTTGAATAGATGCTCATGTAAGACTAGCTGAATAATAAACACCTTACACATATGTTTACTTTCCTAATTTCACTGACAGTAAAAGTATTATGAGAAAGAATTGGGAAGACTCAGTTGTTTTAATGTATTTTGATATAGCAAGACTTTTTTTTCATTACTTCTTTCTTTGCTTCTAGGTTTTACCAATTCATCTCTGACATTCAGATTTCTATGGCTAAAAGGGACCTTTGTGCATCAGTCTTCCTAAGCTACAGCAATTTCTGTAGCTAGTGGAGAACTTAACTTTGAATTATAGCATGTTTTAAAAAGACATCCTGGGTTGCTTTTCTCTCTGTTACAAATTTTGTTTGACTGCCTCAGTCCTTATCTGGAGGTATTCTGGCTTGTTTTAGTGCTTCAATATACCAACAGAAACATCTTTCATTTAAATGCATATATATTGCTCCTCTTCCAAATAAAAAAAAAATACATTAACTTTATGATAGTTAAGATCTGCATTTTACACATAGTATGTTGATGGTATTAATTAACTCCACACCTGGTAGCAATACAGTAGCAACCTCAAGAAAGTGCTAAATGGGCACACCAACATCCCTGTGATGCTACTGTCTCATCCAGGGTCAAAGCTGAAGAGCACTGGTGTAACAAGAAAAGCAGTTTATTTTGCTGTGGCCTGGCCTCTTATTAGACACATTGATTACAAAAAAAAAAAAAAAATGTGGATGTGTTGTGCTTGTGACACTTTCAGAATTGACAGTATTAAGTAAAATATGGAAA
Organism: Ardeotis arabs; assembly: GCA_011801015.1. Lineage (NCBI taxonomy): Eukaryota > Metazoa > Chordata > Aves > Otidiformes > Otididae > Ardeotis > Ardeotis arabs. The sequence continues at coordinate 45,585 of JAAGAY010145111.1, forward strand.
ATAGATATTTATTCTCCAGAAGATCTGCCTCTAGTGGAAAAGATTGACATTTGTTGTAATCCCTCCCTTATGAAAGATATCATATTACTTTTAGAGGAACCATTATGCCTTAACAATACCAAACAGCTGTCGGTGGTGACTACTCAGAGTTCACTGCTGAAGCCGGTTACAGTCTATACCATCCCTGGATTTTTCTTTGCATTCAGTGGCAATTCATTCCTGTGCTATTTTGGGCCCGCTAACACCATTAGTGATGTGATATTTTCTGCCTGCTGCCTCCTGGTTTGTCACTGTTGTTCTTTTTTAATTCTTGGTATCTGTATTGAGTTTGCATTGCTTAAATGACCTCTCTTTGTTCTTTTTTCTCTCCCTGAAAAAAAGAAATGCTTACCTCTTTTCCAGTTGATCAAGGCTTAGAAACCCACTGCCTCAGGAACTTTTAGTCTCTTTTGATTTTAACCTTCTTTGTCAGGACTCTTGCCAAGCGCCTCAGGATGCAAAAGAATCAGAAGCACATCATCTGGGAATAGATTTTGTGTTCAAGCGCAGACTAAATTGACTTACTGGTTATATAGGGTACTAGGGAATACACGTATTTACTACATCTGTCTTCAAGTCAGGACTTCGCTTAAGTACAGGAGGAGCAAAACTTAAGACTGATGTTTTAACAGAACTGTCAGATATGTTCTGCTTGCCAATTTTTTAAATTATTTTTTCATACAGCCAGTATTAAAGCAAATATTTTCTGATGCCTAATGTTTTCTAACACACTGAGTGGGAGTATCATGTTCAAACTAATAAAAGGTATCTGATCACAGCACACTTTGTAGTTCAGTCTTCTTTTGTTCTGAGCATTTTCTAACCTAAAGATGAGGGGATCTGAGTTTGGATGCAAATCTTGTCAAAGCTCAACTGTATCACTTGGACATAGCATTGGTCAAAAGCCATGCAATTTCACAGGGATCCTTGGGAACACTTTGTCACAGGGAAGGAAAATGCCCTTTTTGGTGGCATTACTACTATTTGAGCATGTGGTGCTAATCTTACCAAGACACCGTGTGCTAGATAGACATCTTACCATAGTCAACATCTTTGTTTTTTGCAAGGTGCAAGTAGATCCATCTAGTAATTCTTGTTTTTCCTAAATTTCACGTGTTTATGTACCTGCACTGCCATTTGCTGTAGCATTTGAGCTTTTCAGCCATGTTCATTTTCTTATCATGAATACTACCAAGTCCTTACTTTAAAAATGCTGAAGGTTGGTGTTTGGATACTGTGGAAGAGCTAGAACATAGAGGGAATTATCAAGAGTACCTGGAGCCAATGACAGCTAGGAGAGCCATTAGTTTTTGTCTTTGGTGCTTGACAGAGCTGAGAATGTGAGATCCTGGGATAGTAAGTCTCCCATGTACAAGAACCAAGGTTTAGGGGAGCTACAGGTCTGTAGATTGGGAGAGCATCAGGAAATGTTTGTTTTTTTTTTTTTATTTGGAGGTTTACAAATATACAAGATAGGACACTGAAGGCTTTGCAACAAAATCATTTCATGCCAGCACTGACGTACTTGCTAGATCACAAAGCACTGAGGCTACTCTCAGTGTAGCTGCTTCTTCTAGATGCAGTTTGAAAAGCTGAGGAAATGCTCCTTTCATCCTTCTTTCCTTCTCTGCAGCATTTATTTGAAGACAAAGGGCAATCTGGTAATATAGAAATCCAGTATATAAGGCACCTTGAATTCCTGTGTCAGGGACCGAAAGAGTTAATGTCTCAAACATTGTTGTGGCTGTGGCACCGGCTGCAGTCTGCAGTCTGCATAGGGGAGGGGGAGGCCGCATGGGGGATGTGCAGCTCCCCAGGCCCCTGGTAACGACTTGCCAAATATGGGCAAGGGTCACACAGCAGTCATCCGAGGAGCGGGCTTCAGACCACTCCTCACATTAGCGCCCGCTTCACTGTCTGCCAGAGGACTCAGAACTTTCTGGAACCAGACGCTTCAAGGGGCAGAACTGGAGGCGGGGATTAGACTATAAAAGACACTGCCTGAGAGAGCCGCGTGGCGAGCCCCCCACCAGAAGACCATCACGGCCACCTGCCGCCACGGCCCGGCCACCGGAAGCCACGTGCCCGCTGCCCCACCGGAGGATCTGCGCACCTGCCTGTCATCGTTGTCGCTGGATCCAAGGGTGGTGATATGTTTTTCCCTCTTTTCCTCTGTCTCTCTTCTGTTTTCCTTTTCCTTCTTAGAAATATTCCGCTAAGAGCCCCGGCTACCAACCCCCTTTATGCCTTCCAAGTTTCCAAAGTTAAGTTGTTTCTCCAAATGTTAAATAAAATCCTAAATCGATGGTTTGGTGTTGGTTCACCTTAATTTAGTCCGAGGGAATCACAAACCTGCAACGGCTCCGGGCCGTAACATCCTAACAACATTTTCTGAATTGAAAGCATTCAATGGTTGTCAGATGTTGCACATTGCCCCACGTTGGTACTTCCTACATTAGACATTTATGAAATACTGGACTTGTATAATCTCAGTCTTAAGTATTTGAGCATGAACTAATTAGGGCTCTACTTTTCTGAAACAACCAAACCTGAACAAAGAGAGTTTTCTTATAGTCCAGTTCATCTCACTTGCACTGGATTCAGCCCATCAGAAAGCACCCTAAGGAGTCCAGGCTCTAATGAGCAGTGATATCTCACTTGACTTGGTCTGAGGGAGAAGTTTGTGCTCAGGGAGTTCCCTCAGCAGCAATGTGTAACAGAAGACCTATTTTCAATTTTGCACAGCAATTTTAATGAGGGATATCTCTGAATCAGCACCTACCTTGATGAAATGCTGGGAGGATCTCTTTGTCTTGCAAAGGATGGAGGTTTCCTAAAAGCCCTCCATGTCCTGACAGCATCTGGCCAGACTTCACAGCCCAATGAGTCTTGTATCCAGTCTGGTGCAGTTTCTGACGTGCACAGCCTACTAACATAGCAGAAGAATCTGCTCTCTCAGAATCAGTTTCTCTTGTGATACCTAAAAGCACAGTTGCTGAGGAAAGCCTAGTTCAGTGGATAACTGCGTTGTTTTTCAGGACTGTTATGAGTATGAGACTGTTTTACTACAACATGCCTTCCATCCTTCCCTTCACCTCTGACACAACATTCCTGTTCCAAACTGCTGAGCAATTTTTGCTGGAAATTTCAAGAAAAATAAGCATTGTTGGCAGATACTGAAAAAAAATATGGCCAGAAAAGAGAAAACTGTGGCCCACTGAAGACTGTGGGGAATTCTTGCATAATTTGATCTAAAGCAGCCACTGTGACTCCCATTCCAATTACTGTTCCTTTTTGACAAATCAAGGATAACCAATGTAGAATTAAACCACTTGGGAAGCAGAATAAATCACAGTCATCAGGCTGCAGAGCACTTCATTAAGTTAAGCTATCAGCTTTCCATGGAGGAAAAAAAAAAGAAAAAAAAAAAATCTTTCAAGCAAAGCAGCCCTGAGGGGAGAAGGCAGCATAACAAATTCAGTGGCTGACAGGATGGAGGTAGCTACAGGCTTTGGTTATGAGATCTTCCTCCTCAGCAGGGTGCACACTTCTTGTAGCTGTATCAGATCTGGCGTCCTGAAGAGCATATGGCTCTAGTCAGGGCTCCATGTTAGTCCAAAAAAGCACAGAACTGAGGTCAGAGAGCAGGACGGGATGTGAAGCCAAAGAACTGGTGGGTGCTTTGAGGAGGTGAAGACGGTGGGAAGATGGTACCAGATCCCATAAAGTGAAGATGATAACTGTGGCCTAAACAGCAAGTAGACTGAGGATGTGAAGGAGAAAATAAAAAATAATAATAATAAAAAAAACCAAAACCTTTTCCTAGCTTTGGGCAGGAAAAGTTCCTTGGTCTTGGCCAGGAGGAATTCTTTGGTCATGTAATACAAATGAGTGATGAGGGCAGAGCGAGATAAAATTGAAAAGCCTGTGGACATTCCCAGAGACGCTCTTCTTGCTCAGGGAATATGATAATAGAGACAGAAAGTGTTTTTCTAGGATTATACTGAGCTCTTTGAGAAGTGATGAGGCAAGTGAGATGACAAGTGGAACAAGAGGACCAGACACGTTGCTGGCATGAGTAGTACAGATTTAGCAGCCCAAGCCTGGTGAAGTGGGATGGGGAGTAGAGGTACGCTTCTCTCACCAGAGATGTCTCCTCACACTGCTTCAGATATTTCTGAGCAAAAGCTCTTGTAGGATGGGAAAAAGGAAAGAGTGGATTGACGCCTCCATTCCCACCCTAGTTATGGGCATCATGTATTGATTTTGATGCTCACAGAAAGTTATGTTCTGGTAGCTGCAGAGGCTGAAATAATTTGTGTTCAGATACAATCAGACATTGCAAGCTTTTGTGGTACTAAGGTCTCCTAAGGGATAATTCCAGGGAGAAACAGGCAGACCTGTCTTCGTGATGATTAAACCCAGCATTTTGGTGATGTCACCATTTTATTCCAACAATTAAACTAAATCCTTCTACCTACTTCACATACGTCAAACAGCCGTCAGAAGGCAGCTTTCTGCAAACCCTAATGCAGCCATGTACCACTAATTTAGAAATTCATCTTAGTCCTCTACCAATTCCATGGGTTTTCCAGGTCTCTCTATGAATATTTATCTTTCTTTCCATCTCTGGTTTTGAATAGGAACAGATGGAGGGCTTAAAAAAAATAAAAAGGAACTGCTGTGCAGTTTCTAGCTATTGGTAAATACCCAGTTAAAGTGTCCTCAATAGATTAAAGAAGTAAGCTCTTAGGAAGCTTATCTAGCCTCATCTCCTACTATTAAACCTTTATTTTTTCAGAATTAACATTGATTTGACTTCTTCCTGAAATTGTTTGCTTCCTGAGTGGGCTGTCTTTTCAGTGTGAAGCTGTGCCTGGTGTGTGCTTCACTATGTGCTGCTGATAAACAGGTAGCAGCTCTGAGGACAACAGGCATTCACCTACCACTTCAAGGACTGGGACAGTGGGCAAAACAGGGAAGGAGAGGCTTAAAAAAAAAAAAAGCCCCAGAAGTAATGTCGTGGTTTAGCCCCACTCAGCAGCTAAAATACCACACAGTCACTCACTCCCCCCTCACCACCCCCACAGTGGGACAGGGAGGAGAATCAGTAAAGAAGGCAAAACTTGTGGGTTGAGATAAAAACAGTTTAAGAGAACAAGAGAGAAAAAGAAAGCATAGATGGTAAACAAACAACCAAAAAACCCCTAATAACAAAAAACACTGAAGCACATAATTTACAGTACAATAGCTCACAGTGGATCTTGATGCCCAGCTTCCTCCCAAATAGCAGAAACCTCCCATCACCCCTTTTTCTATTAAGCATGATGTCACAGGGTATGGAAGAGCCCTGTGGCCAATTTGGGTAAACTATCCCAGCTGTTGGCTAATTAGTAGCCTATCCCAGCGGTGTCCCACCAGCTCCACTCCCAGCTCAGGTGAAAATTAACTCTGTCCTAGCCGGAACCAGGACAAATGATAATGTAGGTATTGTGTGATTCTGAAAGCTGATGACACACAGTGCTTGTGCTAGCATTTGTCTGATAACAAAACATGTAATCGCTCAGAGGAATGAGTGAAGATGGGGCTCTGAGCTTTGCTGTATTTTGCTTCTTGTCACACAGAGGGAAATCGACGTAATCTTTGGTACAATACCGAACTTTCTCAAACAATAGCTCTGCGATTTTGAAACAGTGGATCAAAACTTACATGAACTCATTCAAAGCCTGAAAGTTTTAAATGGAGTACATCCGGGACAGGAATTTTAACTCAAATACCCCCAGATACCCAACCAGTATACATTAGCACTGCTAACTTCCAGGCGAAGCCTGTAAGTTGGGTGAAACAGTCTTACTGTGGAAAACAGCTGTCACGGGAAAAAGTGCTGGTAGTCTAGCAGCTTCAGTAGCCCCACAGGGCTTTGCAGAAGGAAGGAATAGTGTGGGTTTATCAGAGGTATGGAGGTGCCCTTCAGCCTTGCAAAGTGAACTGAAGCTCTCTTTGAACTTCCTAGTACTGAAAGTTTCCCTGAAAGATAAGGAAACCCTTTGTATGATTCAAACAAAAGATAGCTATATGCCTCAAAGAAGGAGAAGTTGTGAAGGTTGCCTTGTGTGAAGCTGAGACAAAAGCTTCAGTGAAAACTCTTCAGAAAGTGAATACAATGAACTTGTAGGGCCCTCTGTGCAGGCCTGCATAAAAGCTTTCATCTATATCAACAGATGTACCCTTCTTCCTGCAGCAAAGTTAAAGAGAAAAATCCCATTGATAGTAGCCCGTTCCGTGCTTTAGTGTGTCTTGCAACCATTTCCACACTTCCTACCATGTTTGGACAACTCTGCTTTGCTTCCAACAATGTTAGCAAACCACTCTCGAAGAAAAGTTGTTTCCACTTACCCACATACAACTTCATTGATCTAGTTTTCCACTTGCACAGTTACCTTTGACTTACTGAAACTGCTGAAACCAGTAAAAAATTGCAACTTGACTAACAAAACCTGCTGCTCTTGTTTAATTGTCAGTAATGCCTCCTTACGGCAACTTTGTCACTCTGCCATGGTGGTCACCACAGAAGCCCCAAAACTGAAGACATGCAGGGACTCTATCATGGCAGAGCCTTTAAAAATTTGCAGTTGAAATGAACTAAATAATATAGTTTTCAGCAAAGTTGTGTGAGACTAAAGCAGTCACACCTACATCGAACAACAAAATCTATGAGAAAGTTGTAAATCATCTAGAGCAGGAAGAAACACCTCCTCTGAACACATTACTCAGTGTTTGTTTTTAGGTGGGTTTTCAGACCTTACTATAGCAAATGATGGGAAACTAAACTTTTTGGCCACTTTCCTGAAACAGCCTAAGTTTTATAAGGAGGTAAGCAAATGAATCAGGACCACATTTGAAAGTAGTGGGAGGCAAATGGCAATCCATCTGCTAGGAGACTTTCTAAATGTCTAGGTGTATGTGTACTTTGAAGAATTGCATTCTAAGTGATCTGGTTATTCAAAATCCTTTTGCAAAAGATACTCAGCCACTTAGAAGTCTATTTCTCTGAGCTTTCATAAAGGGATTCACATTATGCCATACAATATTTTTGATGTCCATAAATTTAAGAGGAAATATATACAGAATTGTGTCTTTAAAAAAACCCCAGATTTTACTACATTTTTACCTTTTGGATTACAGTCATCAGCTAGTGAGTTGAACTTAGCTTTTATAACATGCACAAATGATTGATGCTCTCAGTGGCATGGCAGCAAACTCCGCTGAAGTGAGGCTTCTTGGGGCCCACTCTGGCTTGGGGCTTCAGGTGAGCCACAAAGTTGCCTCCCCAGGATGTAAGGATGCCCAGAAAAAAAAACAAGTGAGAGTAGTAACCGCAGCAACAGGGCTGAAGGACCTACCTGTGCGTAAAGGCCTGTCTATGCCAATAAGAGTAATGATCCAAACTGCCAATTTATACTTATTATGGCTTTGCTCATGCAAACGTTGCATGCTTATATTACACCAGCTCAGCTTCACTGAGCTTCTGTGGGACTACTTTAAAAATTAATCGTGTATGCATGTCTTTGTAGACTCACCTAGAGAAATTCACTCCAGCAGAGAGGGCTGATGTGCCATTAGTCATCTTTTAAAGACTTAAGAGAGACATAAATGATGCATAAGTTTTTACACAGGTTGTGTACACAGATACACATTTCAATAGCATTGTTAGTGCTGTTTGAAGTATTTGTAGAAGTGCTTTGCATTCAGTGGTGAGTTAAAAAATAAAAAAAAGGAATCTGTGCTTTAACCGACATCTTAAAAGGAATATTTAGAAACTTTACTACCATTTGCCCTGAGGCCCTTCCCATGATAGCTACAATACTGAGACATGGAAGGTTAATTAGTGAATGTTTGTAAAGGACTTTGAAGATGAAAAAGATTAAAAGCTTGCTTTCTTCTTTTTTTTTTTCTTTTTTTTTTTTTCTCTTTTTATTAAAATGCTAAACATGCTGATGATTATGAAGGTGGGATTTCTGACAGCTCCTTTCTTTTGCATGATGCACTGAAGTAGTTTGCTATGAATCCAGTTTGCTGCCAGGTTTTCAGTGGCCAGTTCACCTGCTCTGCTTTGTCAGCGTACCTGCTGCTGCCTTCGGTTACGTTGCTGCCTCTCCCATGGACCAGCATTGCCCAGGGTGCCTGCAGATGCAGGAGGAGGCTGGGCTCAAGCACCAGGTTGCACAGGGCTACTGTGGGCCAAATGGAAGAACCGCCCTGTTTGTAATGTTGAAGTCCATCAGAGTTTCTCCTTGACTTCAACAAGCAACAGAAACATAACCTTGCAATGCAGGAAATGAAACTTCTTGAATAAGATCTGTGAGACTAACTCTTCTCATCTACAAAGGCCACCCACACTGACGTTCTGCTCAACACAATACATCCTACCTTTGCGAGACTGAAAAGATGCGACAGCAACTTTGCCACTGGCAAGTTTTACCAAGCCTGCTTTCCATGAATTCCCATACAAAATGATAACAGTTAGAGTAAAGACCCAAGTGGTAAACAATCCGCACTAGTGCATCTTATTCATTTAAACACAAGAGCTCAGCAGCAACAGGCATTGAGTCTAATTCTCAGAGCTTTCTGCTGTTTTAATGAAGAAACTTCCCATTGTCTTCGTTAGACTCATTAGGCTGTTCTTTATCTACCATATACACTTCCACAGGAACTGAAGCATGGAACAAGGCAAACAGCAGTCTCCTTCATCACACAAGTTATTATATTTTCATAGTCAATAAAATCAGCTAATGTTATTCTGCCAGCAATCTTGATGCGCCTAATTTATTAAGCTTTAATTAAGGTAGGCCACTGTAGTACTGGAAAATTTTATACCTAATAGAAGTAGGTTTATGAAACAGGTTATATTGGTACAAACACGTTTTGGGGCATTTCCACATTTGAATGTGTTTATAGCTGAGACATGAGGATACCTTGAGAAGATGCAAATAGCAACTATTGGACTTCATCTTAGCCACTTGTTGTTTGTTGCTTTGTTTGCGTGCTTTGCTTCTCCATATAGTAAAATGCAGCTTCCTATACAAAGCATCCAGAGCACTATGACAGAAACCGGTCATTAGAGCAAATCAGCAGCGTTACTTGAGAGGGTTTGTCATGAGACGAACAATGAGCAGAGTGAGAATTTTCTAAAGGTACAAGCTCCCTGCAAAATGCAAAACCAATGCATTTCCCTAGTAAAGAGCAAACTGACAGCCAAGAAGCCTCTTTAGCCCAATGTGTGTTAAAATATTTATTGAGAGTAATATGATGTTGGAGGGAAGGCATTTATGCAACATACATAATTCTCACTCTTTTTCTTCAAATTATGTTACAAATTATCACTACAGGTTTATTGAGCACTAATTTCTCACCACCTATGGGTAAGCAGTTGCTCTCTATATATTTATGTTTTCAGTATGAAGAGTGTCCCTATTACATATTTCAAGGCAAAAATCATAGCCAACATAATAGAGGACAAGTCATAAATTCGTAAATTGATCTAAAGCACTGCTGGCTCAGTGCGTGTAAATCAGCAGGGCTCCAATCGGACCCCATGGCTTTATACTCACTGGAGAGCTGAAGCAGCCCCAGCACCAGGGAATAACTCTTCTGCTTGGTGAATGGGAATGAACTGCCAAAAGTGTTTCAAGGGTGGCTGGAGCCAGGCTTGCCCTCCAGTTTTATTAAATCAGTTTTATTAAATTTCTGGCTGGATGTCATCAGACCGAAGTTCTATAGAGCAAAATGTTTCTGCTCCCAGTGGCTAAAAGTAGGTGCTCAAGGAAAAGTGTGTGAGAAAGAGAGCATCCATGCTCTTGGGGTAATTCAGTTTATAATTAACCTATTTATTCATTTCCTGACAGCCTCTGGGTAATTTTTTGCTGTTTCTTTGTGTGAGAAAGCATTAATTTAAGTTGTGGTCATTAAATTGTTTTGAAATAGATGTTAATAGAATAGCAGTCTTTCACCCAAGAAAATTTTCTGAGCGATCATTTTGAGTGATAACCTAAACACTCAGCAACCTGGCATTCAGGATGAAATGTCATCTGTGAGCCCATTAAACACATTTTGAGGTAATACCTTCTCTATGTAAGCAGCTGACGGGCTTGCAAAATAGGAAATTGCATCCTGCAAGAGAGTATATCCATGCCTCTGCCCTGTTCTACCTGCTGAGCAAACCTCTCTGCTCGGAAAGGTTAGACCAGAAGACCACATATCCAGCATCTCTTTGTAGAAGTCATGCTTGGTACAGGGGTCTTCTTTTCCATGCAAGATCTAACAGGTAGATTTCAAAGGCACCTAACTGAGCTGGATACCTAAGAAACTTTGCTAAGAAACATGCAGTAAACAAACCAGTCATTTGTGTGGCAGCCTGTACAGCTGTACAGGCTGTCTGTGTAGCTACAGAGCTAATGCTTGTGAAATCATAGAATCATAGAATCATAGAATGGTTAGGGTTGGAAGGGACCTTCAAAGGTCATCTAGTCCAACCCCCCTGCAAGGAGCAGGGACATCCCCCACTAGATCAGGTTGCTCAGAGCCCCATCCAGCCTGGCCTTGAATGTTTCCAGGGATGGGGCATCCACCACCTCTCTGGGCAACCTGTTCCAGTGATCTACAACTCTCATGGTGAAAAATTTTTTCCTAATGTCCAATCTAAATCTACCCCCCTCTATTTTAAAACCATTACCCCTAGTCCTATCACAACAGGCCCTACTGAACAGCCTCTCCCCGTCTTTCTTGTAGGCCCCCTTGAGGTACTGGAAGACCGCTATCAGGTCTCCCCGGAGCCTCCTCTTCTCCAGGCTGAACAGCCCCAACTCTCTCAGCCTTTCTTCATAGGAGAGGTGCTCCATCCCTCTTATCATCTTTGTGGCCCTCCTCTGGACCTTCTCCAGCTGGTCCATGTCCTTCTTATGTTGGGGGCTCCAGAACTGGACACACATTGACCCTTTGTTAAAGGAGCTGTAGAAAAAGGCTGCCACCAAAGTCTTAAACATGGGCTGAAAAATTAACTTCTATAAGTACTTCCTCCAAACTGTCTATTCCTACAGCCCATGCTTCTTCTCACTTCCAGGTAGGACTACAGGCACTTCTCTTCCCACAGCACTGCCTCAAATGGCACTTACTACATCCTCCTCTACTGAAGAAAACAAGTCCAAAAGACCATCTGAAGAGCAAGTCCACCTAATCCTGTCCAAAACATCTCCAAAGGAGGGGTAGGGGAGTGTGTTAGTACTCAACAACAATGACCAAATTTTGACGCAGATTTATTTTAAAGAAAATGACAGTTTTCTCAAGCCAGTCAAAAAGCCTCTGATATATCTTTTCTTAGCTTAGCCTTCCTCCAAGTTTTCTTTCTGTCCTTAAGAAAGATACTATTCTTCCTTCCTGAGAGCCCTTTGTGCAGCCACACCACCTGTTTGCTCCTTAGGCCGTCCCACACCAGCCCAGTTTGCATTTCTTTTTCTCGTTTCCCTACCTGTGTGTCATATTCTTCCCTATCTCCCAGGGTACTTGTGAGGCTAAATTTGTGTCACATGCCATGAAGCAGCCGGGGCCACTGTGGAGGTCTCTGCAGGATTACTTTGGGCCACTGTCTTCCACCTGCAACCAGCCTGGTGGAAATCCTCTGAGTTGGCCCAGCATTTGAATAGGCCCATCTCTAGCTAAATAATGATTTCAAGCTTCCCAGTGAGCATTGTCCCCCTGGGAGAAGTGACCTATTGGCCCTACCTTTAATAACGATTGCCTGATCACATTTTGTTGAATCCTGTGTAGATCCTGATTTTTCTCCCAGGAACTACCTGGTGCCCGCCTGTCTTTTTGTTTTGGTTCCAAGTGCCTGTTGGAGGTAGCCTCACCTCTGAGTACCAATGAAGTGTACCTTGCCACTACCTACCCCACAGTGGGGTAATACACTGTTGGTACACAAAGACTTCCTTGGCAGGGGTATCAACATCTTTTTTGCTTTGCTAGGAAAGGGGGGAGAAAGCAACCTGACTTTCAGGAGGAAGGCAGCTGCATGTGCTGTTGTAATGTTACTTATTACTTGGAGACATCCCTCAGAGGCCTGCCTGTTGCCCTCTGCGAATAAAAAAGAAAGCTAAGCCCCCAGAGATCTCCGTTTTTGGCACACAGGCATTTTATTACTTTTTCCCACCTACACAACTGATGTCTGATGGAAGTTAGGTTTGTTGGCTTAGCACCCAAAACCCGAGAAGGATTCAGAGCCTCACCTGTTTACAAGTCTGTTCCAGCATAATTATTCAGAGCAAAATATAGAGTGGCCAGATTGTTTAGGCGGATCTCCAGTGGATTCTGAACCAATAAAACAAGTACTAGAAATAATCTTGCATTAGTAAACCCCAGGGACCAATATACAAATTTTTAAAAGAATACAGAGGCATTATTTGTATTATGCAAGACTGGCTTTTCTAAAAGAGCCATTAACTGAAAATAGCCTTTCCCCCCCCCCCCCCCCCCCATTTCTGCAGTGAGATAAATCTGTGCTAGAGCCTCTTCATATGAAACAGAAAGGCTGGACCAGCAGTTTAATGGTCACAAACCAAAAATGAACCTAAACCTCTTTGTCCTGACACAGACTATTTGCATTATTTTAAGACTCTTCACAACATCACCTGCACAGTATTGCTTTTCTTGCAAGACATGAAGAAACCCAATAACTAAGCATTAGGGAAACAGAGTGCTTCACAGTATCATGCAGAAGAGCCTCGGAGGGCAGGAGGATGTCACACTTGTTACGATCATGTCATTGTACCCTTGTCACCAAGGGGTACAGATATGTCCTTCAGATGCATGTTGCCATGTCAGACGTCAGCTCTATCAGGCACGCAATTACATTGCAAGTCTACTGAAACTAAGCTGCCAAAGAGAAGGCTTAATTCTCCATCAGATCATTGCGGCGACCCTTTCCAGCAGCAGCCCGTACGTACCATGTACCTGTACTCCAAACGGATTGGAAAAGAAATCGCCTATGCCAGCTCCTTTTTTTCTGCTCTGTTTACTGGGAGACCTATTTTAAAGCTGTGTGTGCTGGGGACAGAGTTTCCTTCTCTTCCAAGAGAGGGCACTGTTAGCTTTCCTCCTGCTGCTCTCAGAGGCAGGGGTTGTTGTAGCAGCCTTGGCTAGGCCTGAAATGCCAAGCTCGACGTAGAGGCACCAGAAACAACACAGAATTTGCAAGCTTGGTTTCCTTTTAGAAAGCTCAAACAGCTGCATGTGCTTTCCACGACTGCCCCACAGCAGGTCCTGCCACAGGGGAGAGCACTGTGCCTGGAGGCACCTCATCACCGTGCTGTGCCAGAGCTGCATCCCAATTACATTTGTGCCTAGCTCAGCTTGGTTTGACCTAGCATGGCTTGGTCTCCATGGGCCGTGGCAGAGGTGACGCATTGCTGTATTTCTTATCCGTTAAACTCACACACAGGTCCTCTGCTTTTGATAATTTAACAGGCTCCAAGAGCTAGATGGAAACCTATACAACCAGCTGTGACCCTTATTAGCTGTACTGTGGCTTTTAAATGAGTGACAGTACAAATACTGTTAATGAAAGCTGCCTGTGAGACAAGAATAACCATCTCTTGTCTCATCATCACTCCTATTTGAGAGTGGCAGTGTCCAGTGAAGTCTAGTGCAATCCTTAAGTCTGTGCCCCACAAAAACAGAAAAGGAAAAAAAATAAAAAAGCAAACCAGCCTATATGATACTAGATAAAGATGACAAACACTTACTGCACTATTTCTAAGCGAGTTCAGCTTCACAGGGCTGTAACTCACTGAAGGCAGCAGTCTCTGGGGTTAACACATGCATTAAATAACATTCCTTCTGCTCTCCTTGGAAAGAAAACAGGTTTTATAGTAAAAGGCTTTCTGCAACAAGAGCTCTGGTGTTGAACTTCACACAGATGGTGCCTATTAGAGAGATTTCAATTCCCAACAAACAACCTGATCTGTAGTTCCAGCTCCTCTCTCAACTAAACAGCAACAATAATCCCCATTGTGGGACTGCCCCATATAGTTACAGGCGGGCTCCAAGCAGGCCCCCTCATTCTGTGGGATGTCAGTAAGACCAGCCACCCCGCTGAGCACCCTAAGCAGGATGCGTCCCTTGGCACCTGGGGTGCCAGCCATGGGTCTGGCTCAGGTAGGCGCTGACATTGAAGCTGAGCCTGTCTGCCAACAAACATAATGCAAGTTCAAGGCCAATGAGTCACCTTCTCTACTGTCCCCAGCACTTGCCTTTGGTAATTGCAAGGTCTGTCTTTCTTACCAGGCTCATGTCTGGTACAAACACCCCTTGTCAAATGCTGCAGAAGTGTTGCCCCAGTCGGCAGCCTTAGGACAGGACCAAACAAGGCCACTTGTTGGTGGGTTGAGCTTGGGAGCGCCGAAGGGTGAGGCTTGCTTAGCACTGCTGCTGCTAACGATGGAGCATGTGGAAGAGACTTGTATTCCTGTCCTATCTTTAAATAGCAATTTTCTTTATCTTATCTTAACCTACTATATCCTGTGCAAGCAGACGAGGGGGTGAAACTGCAGCTCTGTTTCTTTGGCTGTCTTCTCTTGCACCCTTTGTCACTTTTTATGTTTATTTGAAGTCGGCCCCATCGAGCTCAGTGGAATTTCTGAATGCTCCTCCTTCCCAAATACCCACACTTTTCTATACCTACACCGTTCTTCACTTTAAGTTCCTCTCTTTTGGTGGGAACAGTGGGATTTAGCCCCATCAGTGTCCCCCATCTCCGTAAGTACGGAGGCATTGTTCTGCCTCTGTTATCCTATCTATGAAATAGGGAGAACAGCAGTTTTCTGTCTGATAAAGATTTTTCAGTCTCTAAGTTGTTTTCTGGTCTTCACAGAGGAGGTGTATGGATGTACAATACACATTTCAATTGCCTTCTTGATATTAGTGCTAATTATTATTCTTCATAATATCAATACTAACTTATATCTCTTCCCAAGCCAGCTGATCACTAAAGAGGAGGGAGAAAATCATGTGCCAGAAGAGCAAAGGTTTATTTAATTACTTTTATTAAAATAAAAATATCATGCATTAATACGCATTAGACACTTCTGAGAACCAGTAATATGAAGATTAAGACTACGTCATTTCTGCATAAAATAGGTTGAGCTGGTAAAACATGCAGCCTACATATTGGAAGGGACTGTATGGAAAGATGAAAATGTGAAAGGTGCTATAGTGGCTTTATTTTCTGTGTACAAAGTTCATCTGTAAAGACAAAAAATATTTAATTTACTAATCGTGATCCTGGGGACTTATCCAGGCTGAATACGTACAGACAGTTCCAGTTCCTCTCTCCTTTGCTGTGTTGTCAACCCAATGTATTTTGCTCTGTAATGTTGAGGACTCTGTAATTCCTTTAATCTTTGTCTGCTACATGTTCCACTAGTTGGATAATTGAACACCAATACTCAGAGGACCCTGAGGCTTTATTTGACTGGCTTTGCTAACTGAATTTGTCTTTCTTGCTAGTGCAGTACAACAATTTAAGTTACCAACGTGACTCTGGTCGAGACTTTATTTTGCTTTTCCTTACAAGAGTGTCCTGCATTACTGTTGCATAACTCACAACTATGCAATGCGGAAACAGCCAGCAGAATGGCTTCATATACCACTTGTCACGTGGATGAGCTTTTGAAGGATTGCTTTGACTTTGCTTCTGCTACGGTCATAAAAGTGAAGTGAGAACCTGCCATGCAATTCAAAAGAGCAGCTTTTATTAGTGCCCTGATAAGCAGCACCTGGGCTTTCATATTGCACTTCCAGTGGTCACAAGTGTTAGCTATATTATTGCTCATATTATAAAAATCCAGCACTGTGCATGCAGAGAGCCAAAGAGTCTTGGAGAGAGGAAAGAGTCCTGTTACTAGCTTCACTAAGCTCTGGATAAATCCTCAAGGTGGCAACTTTCACAAAAAAAAAAAAAATCTAAGTCCATAGATCACGAACCCTTAATGTGAGTTCTCCTCTGGCTACAAACTAGCCACTGATTTTTCTTCCCCCCAAATACAACAGTATATTACAATAGAAGTTCTCAAAAAATTAAAAACAATTAAAAAGAATAATATACACCTCATTTTTATCGCTCAATATACAAACAATCTTTGATCAACAGTATAAACCATTAAACCATACAAAAGTCAAGAGTTTCTTATTGTACAAATAGTGCTTTCATAGTTGAGTAACTTTACAATGCTGTGAGAGTACCGTCTGTATCTATGGATATATTGCTTGACAGTTTATTAAAACCATATTAAAACCAAGACATTAATACCTTATACTCGGTTGATTGCATCCATACAGAGCAGCCTAAAACGGGCAATAGATCCATAGGATCTCTGACTATTGCGAGGGATTTTCAAAAATCACTCAACGTTAGCCTTGTTTTATACTCTCAGTGTAATTAAGTTAAACATCCCATTAATTTCAAGGGGAACGATATTAGGAATGGAGGATTAAAAACCCAAGCTAGGTGTGTAAGCCAAGCCTCCTACCATTGTAGATAACTACTTCACTTATTCCCTTTTATAAAATATGAGGATAATGGCAGTTGCAAATGCACACTGTTCAGCTAGCTTGTGAGAGGTAAGGAGAAGGGTCTGGATAAATTCCAGACTGCATCAGCTACATTGGAACAAAACCTCCAACCAGTCCAGTTGTTAGCTGTGGGTTTGATTTCTGCTCTTCACCTTATTAATCAGAAAAATCCAATATATCAAGGACAGAGGTACAGAGAGACCACAAAGCCCATGCTGTCATGCATCCAGACAACCCCATCTATACCATGTAAGAGGACAAGTGTATAAGTTGGTAGAGCACCAGCCCAGAATCTTGGCCAGAGCCATTTTGCCTGCTGACTTCACTAGTGCAAGAAGTAGCTTGTCTTTTGCCAGCTAGGTCTCCAGTTATCATTTTTTTCTCGAGAAACCCTTTGTTCAGCTGCCACTGAGGGCTTGCTTCACTGCTGTGGTACAGCCTGTTATTGCTGCACTTTTCTCTCCTATGCATAAGAAGGAGGGGTTGCATGTGGTACCCTCTGATCGACTCGCAATTCTCAGTCCACGTAGCCATGGTAATACAGGTGATAGGCCAAAACACAATGTCAAACAGAAGGAGGACATGTGGTGGAAAGTAAACCCTATCATGGAAACGCTGTGATTTCAACTCCTCCACATAATTGAAATAATACATAACTAAAAGTGTTATTGGTTTAAAGTCTCACTGCTTGCCTACACACTTCCTCACATAAAAAGCAGTTATCTCATCATGTCTCATCTTCATATCATTGTATTTTTTTTTCCTGATACTGAGCCAAAATATAATGTATTTGTTTCTTTTTTTTCTTGACTGTGTCCCTGTTTAGCTATTGCGTTGAGTAGAAAATGAATGAAAATGGAGTAGAGGTTGTAGGTCTGGCCCTGCAGTGATACCTGGTTCTGATATTTGGTTTGGTTTTCTATGGACAGGCCTCACCCTCCTGTCAAGCCCTCCTGGCTCTGTGGAGGTCTGGCCCAGCCCCAGTGAAGAGTGGAGCTCTGTAGCTTTTCCCTGTAAAGAGAGGCTGTGGAAGTGGTGATCAATACCCTATTCCTTTAAAGCAAGAAAACAAGACATTACATCTTTGGTCCTAATGCAGCCCATTTGACAAGCTACTTGAAGGTGTCGTGTTTTTCTTTTGTATAAACCTTTTTTTCTATTATTTTTTAAATTATTTTAAAAAGGTTCCTTAAAAGTTTTATGTCAGAACAAAGAGAGAACACTTATAAAAAGAAAGCTAGAAAATGGCATCCCAATATAAAAATTTGAACCAGTGGTGATAAAACATTACAAAGCATTCTTGCCAAGTGTTACACACAGAGTTTGACATTTCATAAGTATACGGTTTCCATCAGGGAGGACGACACAGGTACATTTTCATATTTTGTCCTGATTCAGATGTTTTCTCACAGAGAAATGCAGGGAGAAACAAAAGCCAGAGTACCATAACTGAGCAGCAGTTGTACTAAAAGATGATGTTGAACTCTGAATCTGAAAAATGAGTGCATGTCTGGAAATGCAAAGTTTCTCCTTGGCACCCTGGAGCACCCCCAGACAGACTGAGGACACCACGGGCACCTTGTGATGCACCTTAAACTGTTTAGGGTCCTGTAGCCCTAGCTGCATCTTCTAGTGAAGAGATTCACCCTGTAGTACATTGGTCTTCGAACAAGTAATTTCTGCACAGGGTTTCGCTTCAAGGGAGTAGCAGGGAGAGGAGCCGTGTGTCTATTCCCACCCGTACCTGCAGGAACAGTCAAGGGCCTCCATGATATCCCTAGGCAAATGTGGCAGCTGTCTCAGGTATGGATTGTCTGGTTGTGCCCCTTCCCTGGTACTACTCTCCGTACACAAGCCCCTTCCTTTCAAATAAACCACAGGATTGTTCTTTCTAATGCTGGGGCTTCATGTGGCCATCTGATGGTGATGCTGGTGGGACAGGGCATCATCCTGAGGCACTCCAGAAACCACCAAAACACACTGCACTGTTGCCTGCCAGCTAGAAATGAAAGGAAGCCCCTGGCCTCTTGGATTAATTTGCCTGACAAGACCAACTGAAACATGAAGGAAATTTCCCTTTGCAGCAGAAGAAAAAACCCAAAGCCCAAATAAAGTCAAGTATGCTGACACTGTACACAGATCACTGGAAAACATCAAAGTAAGATGAAAACTCTTGACTTACATTTCCATATACTTAGCACTTATTACAAAGTCTTAAATTATTATTGTGAAAGCAGTTCCATATTAACTGCTGCTTTATGATTAAGAGATGCTAAGCACTAACTTATGAGTGGTTTTATTTTGCCTTCCATGAGAAATATAGTAAAAAGGAAAACTTTTATTTTCTAGATTGTTAAGACTCTGTTAGCTTTTAAAAGTGACTGTGACCTGCTACATTTCCCTACTCAGTTCTGTTTTAAAAATCAGCATTTTCTCCCCATACCTCCTGAGAGACAATGGCAGAATTTTCACGTTCTTTCTAGATGTTGATTTATGTAAACTCTCAAGATGCAGTGTATTTATTTTTTCCTAGTATTTCTAAAAATACAACTTTTATGTCCCATTCAGTAGCCTAAACTCCATGCAACTCTGCATCAGCAAGGTCCCATGAAATGCTGCCTAAGCATAAGGTGTTTGCCCTTATGAGCACCTATGATCTGCACAGGGCTCCTTGCTCTTACATGGTCAGTGAGCTGCTCTGGGAAAAACAGATAATTTCAGCTGCTTATTGATTTTATTCATTTTTTTTTTTTCATCTCAGTGGAAATAATTTGGTACATTGCTAATTTCTGTTACTCTACGAGCATCACTCCACGTAGCACCCATGCCTCCAGCAACAGCCACGCAGCTGCGTGGTCCCATCTACTCCCACTGCTGCCATATCCGCCCCTGCAGGCACTGCCTACAGACTACAGCACGCTGCCCAGGTTTTATTTTTTTGCTGGCTTTTGACTCATTACTGAGCCGCCGATCATGGCTTACAGTATGCCTATTTACTGGAACAACTTTCCATTACAACTGATCACACCAGTATGGAATCTGGATATTTGTATTGAGACTTTGTGGCCCTACATCCTCTTTCCTACTGTTCTCATCACAATCAATACATTCAAAAAGTGGTGCTCTTTCAAACATGCATTCCTTGATTTTTAGATGAGTCTCCCTGTTTCTAGCAATGAGTTGCTACTGAATCCTTCCTGAATTGTTATGGTGTCCTGGTTTTGGCTGAGATGGAGCTAGTTTTCTTCTCAATAGCTACTGTGTTTTGGATTTAGTATGGGATTTGGTATGTGAAGAATGTTGATAATACACTGATGTTATGAGTTGTTGCTAAGAGATCAAGGACTTTTTCAGCTTCCCATGTTTTGCTAATGTGCAGGCGCAAGAAGCTGGGAGAGGTATAGCCAACACAGTTGACCCAAGCTGGCCAAAGGAAGTATTCCATGCCATAGACGTCATGCTCAGCATATAAGTGGGATCTGCTGGTGGGCAGCTTGCTTGCTCTCTCTCTTGCTACTCGGCATCATTCCGAAATTGCTCTCGGTTCCGTTCCGTGACTGCTGCTTGGGACGGGCTGTATCAGTTGTCAGGTCGTCAGGTGGTGCGAAATTGTGCATTGTGCATTTTGTATAATCTATTATCATTTTTATTATAATAAGATATATAGTATTATATCTTCCTTTGCTATCCTAGTAAACTGTCTTTATCTCAACCCATGAGTTTCCCTTTCTTTCCGATTCTCCTCCCCATCCCCCTGAGTAGGGGGAGGGTGAGTGAGTGGCTGTGTGGTGCTTGGTTGCCAACTGGGGTTAAACCACAACATATGGGCAAGCACATTAAATATTTTTCATGCTACATAATGCTGGTGGTAGATATTGCTACTTCTTCGTGGCTTGTTTTAGCCAACAGATTTAAACAAAACATCAATAAATTATTTTGTGCAATAGTGTCAGAAAGATTCTGCAGGAGAAAGTGCACTATGTGATTTTCTAGTGTTCTGCTTGGAGACATAACGGATTTAGCAAATTGAAAATTATCTGTGATTTCTGCTAAGATCTTTTTTTGGTTTTATGTGCATTCCTCCTGGGGTGGTGGGTGGAGGAAAGCAGTGCTGCCTGTGTGTACATGTTGCACGCTTGTGAGAGCAACACAACAAATCTGCTCTCAGGAATGGAAGAAGTCTGCCACTAATTGGACGTGGGAACTGAATTTTGGTTAGCATTTAAAATACAAGCCAGTAATAATCAAAGTCAAACATTGCATCCTCCATACCGCTGTGTCTGGGACTTGGTTATGGTGACACAGATGTACCAAACAGGACAGTCTTTGGATTTTGACCCAATGTACTGCTCTACCCTAGACTGCAGCATGTCCCCTGAACTACTGCACACACACAAACTGCTAATGCATTTTACATTATAAAAGGGGTCATTTCACATGACTGTTCTTCTCCTTTGCTCCTCAATAAACCTGTAAAAACAATGTTTTGAGGATTTGCTGTGTGATTCTGGACTCCAGATGCAATACTTAAACTGAAACACATACTAATATATTCAAAACACAGTGGCAGCCTAAATTTGACTATTTCTTGCTACTTAGTACATATAGACTGCATATCCTCTGCAACTCAGCTGCCTATGCTACCTCTAGCAAGCTCCAAACATTAGGGACCTTTGTACCAAACCCACCAAATGTGCATTTGCTTTCTGATCTAGAGGTTTGATTAAAATAGCACTGCCAAGCTGCTGGTGGGATGTGTCTAAATTACTGACTAAATTCACACTTTAGGCATTTTACTCCTCCTATATTCATAAGAAATGTCAATGATGAAAGAATGTGAAGTTCTGTATCATGAGCCCCTGGAAAGTGTAGCTGCTTTTGCTGCTGCAATTGATTTATAGTATGAAGCTAAAATCCTAGCCTTGCCTAGTCTGCCTGTTCCACACTGGTAACAGAAGATGATGCTGGGTATTTTAAAGAAGCAGTAGGCAGCCCTGTGTTTCAGAAGAGGAAGAGATCATTTTCCATTGCTCCATATTCTTCCTTTCATTCTCACTGCCCCTCCTGCATTGCCAGGATATGTAACCCCAAAGGGACAGGCAACCAGCCCCAGGCTCTGCCTTAGCCTGGTACAGCAGTTGGCAGTATTCTGCCTCGAGTGAGTAAAGTGTAACACTGTTATACCCCTTTTCTTTGCCAAATATGTAACAGAAAATGATTTCTGCTCTGAGCCCCTTTAAGAAGGGAAATAAAACTGCTTGGCTAGAGCTACTTGTGCTTCTTGCCCTAGTCAAGTTTAATTTAGTATAGTTCTTTCAGTCTGTCTCGTGAATGCTCCAATTTACCACCATTTGCATTTCCTTGACATTTAATTAAAGTCTGTTAAACATTATTTGGCACTTCATTTTTCAGTCACGGCAACATCTTTAACAGTTTTGTTAAAGAAGAAAGGCATTTTGACAACTCAAGAGCTGCATAAGGGATCAGAAAAAAAAAGTCTTGGGTTTGACCATCAGAAAGCAGACTAGCAAGCACTTTATAACCATGTACAGATGACTTTGAGGTGAGTTCCTCCTGTCAGTTTTTAGCAGTAGTGCTCAGTAGGTGATGTGTCGTGCCATTTTGCTCCTTGTGCTAGTTTTTCCCGGAGCGATCCACTCTGTGCTGCCCTGGGCAAAATCTCCCATATGTCCCCCAGATGCACTTCTCCTCTTCGTGCCAAGAAGCAGTATATGGAGACAATTTGTAAAAATCTGGTGGTTTGGAATAACTGTTTCTGTTCCAGGAGTTTTGAAAAACTATTTAGTAACATTATTTTTTTTTCCTGCTGGTGATCTGAGCACCGCATAGCAGACCAGCATTACAAGCATCTGATGTTGTAAAAGATCTGAAAATTCTGTTAGAAGCATTTATAAAAATATAGACTGTAGAAAGGAATTTGACTGTACAATGTGCACAGTTCTGAAGTTCATCCCAGAGTGGCTTCTTACCATGCTACCATTTGAAAATGAAAGGAATGCATCCGTACTTCTGTCCAGGAAGATCCTGCTCCATCCCAACATGCATGCGAGTGCAGCATATGGGCCTCAGTTATTACATGGAAATGGAAAAGAAAAGACCCAAACTACCATCAAATAGTCTTCACAGTTTCAGCCCCCATGCTGAAAAGGAAAGGTGTGCTTTTTGATGCATTGCAGTCGCCGCTCGCTCTGAGCAAGAGTCTGTTCTTGCAGCAGCCAGGTGGTTCACTGAGAGTCTGGCTTGCCTTGCTGCAAGAAGAAATTCTCTATGGTCATGCCGAGGCTTCAATGTATTCACTTTTTGGTGCTGCCACTCTCAAGTACTCTGGGTTCTCCGCTGCAGGAACTTTCAAGACACCATTAGGTTTTGTTTCCTTCGGTAAGAAGTCCTGCTGGTAGTCAGGATTGTCCAGATTTATTTGGTGGTTGCCTGCCTGGATCCAGTAAGGAGAGCTCTCAAAGACTGTCTTGGTCAGTGGAGACTGGTTGGTGTTGAGATACTCGGGGTTGTCCACAGCTGTGCTGTGTGAATTCTGGTAGCTGGAGTCTGTGGGGATCTTTGAGTTTGCTGTGGTAGAGAAGTTGTTGTAGATTGGATTCTGGACTGCTGAGGCAGATGCTTTCTTGGGCACCAACTGGTTTACATACTCTGGAATAAAAATAAGAAGGAATGAAAATGAAGACTTATAACTAA
>JAAGAY010145112.1:0-46665 GCA_011801015.1 Ardeotis arabs
GATCTGCCCTTGGTGAAGCCATGTTGGCTGTCACCAACCACCTCCTTGCTCTCCATGTGCCTTAGCATGGTTTCCAGGAGAATCTGCTCCATCACCTTGCCAGGCACAGCGGTGAGGCTGACCGGCCTGTAGTTGCCCAGGTCCTCCTTGTTCCCTTTTTTAAAAATTTTTTAAAAATTTCTTGGAACCACAGAGCTTGCCCCCAGGCTTTTTAGAAGGACAACTCCTTCTCCTTGTTTCCTGGTTCTTGTTCTTGATAGAAGGAATTGTCAAGATTAGCTCCTGAGTAGTGAGCTGGTGTGAAGCATCATCTGGAGACAATCACTCTGCATCTCACACTGGTAGCTGTTTCATCTCCCCCCTTCCTAGAAGATGCTGAGCTCTTTGGTTTCTGATTTATCTTTGCTTTCATGGATAGCTCAGTGCTTGAGTTTGGTTTAGTTTTTTTTTCAGATGGTGGTAGAGTTTGGGCCTTTTATATTTGAAATTTTGGGTACAGAGGATCGTGATAAAAAGAGAGCAGTATTATTTTTATTATTTTATAGTAATATCCCCTGTGCTACTTTGGAGAGGGTCCAGAGGAGGGCCACACAGATGATCAGAGGGCTGGAGCACCTCTCCTGTGAGGCCAGGCTGAGTGAGTTTGGTCTGTTCAGCCTGGAGAAGAGGAGGCTCTTCCAGTACCTCAAGGATACTGGATAGCGGTCTTCCAGTACCTCAAGGGGGCCTACAGGAAAGAGGGGGAGAGACTGTTCAGTAGGGCCTGTTGTGACAGGACTAGGGGTAACAGTTTCAAAATAGGGGTAGAGTTAGATTAGGTATTAGGAAAAAAATTTTTACACTGAGCATGGTGGAACACTGGAACAGGTTGCCCAGAGAGGTGGTGGATGCCCCATCCCTGGAAATGTTCAAGGCCAGGCTGGATGGGGCTCTGAGAAACCTGATCTGGTTGGAGATGTCCCTGCTTCTTGCAGGGGGGTTGGACTGGATGACCTTTGAAGGTCCCTTCCAACCCAAACTATTCTATGATTCTATGATTATACTTAGTGTTTGGAAGCAAGGGCAAGTGTACTTTCTTCTTTGCAACAGTGACCAGATAAACTTGCCCATTATGCTGGCGTTTAGCCATCACTTCATGCTCTAAGTAGAAGTACATTAGAGCTTCCATCTGCCTGGATGGCTGTAGACCTTCTCCATCTGTCAGTGTGTGGCCATTTGTGGAAGTGGTAGTGGCCAGATGTGGGGCCAGGCCAAAGCTGCCATCTCTGTGTTTCTCTGCCAGCAAGAGCTGTGTGCAGCTGGGCTGACAGCTGGGACTGGGGTCAGGAGGACGGTGTGTTTGCAGCCATGGAGCATTACAGCCTGTCAAGAAGAGACACATCAAGACTAATATGTTTTCAAACTCTGCCCTAGTAGATAGCTTGTTAGTCCAAGGAAAGCAAAATGGCCATGGGTTGACCTGTGTACAACTGGCTGATGTGCATGCTGCACTGCCAGCAGCCCTGGCAGCCTCTCTGAGAACCAGGCCGTTTCTGTCCCATCCAAATGAAGGTGTATTGTGCTGGCTTGGCTTGAAGCTACTCTGTTCTGAGTAAAGCCTTCTCCCCTGGACTTTGAGGTTTTCAGCGGCCAAGTTACCCTCTGAGCTAAGCCTGGATATATGTCACACACACACGTGCAGAGAACTGTTTTGGCAGATTCAGGCCTAATCATTTTCAAATTTAATATCTTGTACTAGTCAGTTTGCTCTGCCAGCAAATGAGTCTGATTATTGTGTTTTGGATAGACCATCATTTGTCAATGTTTGTTCATCACCTGGCACAGTGGAGTCCTGGTATAAGACAGGTTGCTAAGAACAGGAAGTCATCCACAGTGGCAAATACTGCTGGTTCAGCCTCTGTTACTGGTCTTTGTTTCAGCTGAGCATTCCTAGGGCAATCGCAAAAAAATTATTCCCTTTTATAGTAATATCCCCTATGCTACTTTGTATCTTATTACAATGATAAATGCATAGACAGGGTTTCAGAGAGACCAGCCAGTATGATGTCCAGATCCCCACATGGGGCTTTTAGGAGGGGTGCTGCAGTACATCAGAAGAAAGCACAATGCCAGCACCACTCAGTGGAGCTTTCTGACAATGCAGTCTGTTCACATATGTTAACAGCAGCAGGTGATATTCAGCCTTCTGAGAGTGGGAAGTCTCAAATCTAATAAATGATTGGTTATCCAAAACCCTAGCTCAGTGATACTCTCCTGGTCTTAGGAAACTGCTTGCCTCAGCACATGGCTGAGGACACCTCAGTACAGCAACTGAGCCCTAAAGCAGATGGGAAACATGGTGGTTCTTGTCCTTGTGATTATTAATGTTCAGCCTTTCCATGCTAACGTGGCCTGTGATTCTAGCTGTTCATTATACCCTTTTAGTGCTTTGGGAGTCTTTTTTCAGCATTTTCTTAAGACTTTCTAGTGTAACACCAGTCAGTGCTACCATTTCTTCCTCTGCCACACACATTAATCTCTCTCAGTTATGCTGTGTTGGTCTTCCAACTCCATTTCTTCCTCACCATCAGCCTCCCTTCCTTGCAGTATCCCTTACCTCAGCTACCTTGTTACACCATAGTAAGTGTGCTTTAATGAAGCTCTATTTCAGTACTAAACAAGATGTAATTACATTTTTTGACAGATGCAAGCAAGACTGGAATCAGAAAGTTCCTTTTGGGAACCTTGAGAGTGCATTCACCTGCAGAAAGGTTCATGATGCTATTGGGGAAAATAGCTCAGCATCATCCTAATGTAGTCAGATTCATTGATGAGGAAGCTGTCTTTTGCAGCACTTGAAGAGTTCTGTTATTATTGGAGAGTGACATTTGGTTGCCTACAGCTTGGCAAGCCAAGTCAAAAGAAATGCTGGCTGATTCCAACCCGAGCACAGGCCTGGTGACATGAGTGAGGCATGCTACCTGGTTTTGGTGAACTTTAGATTAGGTAAGCACCAACACCACCTGATAAAGCTCACGTTAAGCCATCTCAATCCAGAGCTCTCTGGGTGCCCTTACCCACAGAGACCACGTGCCGGCCTTGTGTGAGCAGTTTGCCCCCAGGCTCTGACTCAGTGGAAGCAATTGGCACAGCACTGGCAGAAGCTTTTTTTTGCTTCTGGATTATAATGATGCTGTAAACTGGTGACTGAGTGAAGGTTTATCTTGTGGGCCTAGGGGCTAGAAGGTGAGATGCCAGTGCTGTTTTCCAACATAGATTTGCGTTGTGCATGCGGGAGCACCTCCATGCTTTTAGCGCTGGAGAGATCTCCGTACCCCAGAGACAGTCTCAAACTCCAGCTCTCTGCTGGGAAGGGCACATGTCTCCTTAAATGTAAAATGATGAGTACAGCCGAGTGAGGAATACTTCTCCCTTTCCAAGGAAGCTCTTGGGACTTCAAAATATTCTTATTCTGCACTGGTCCTTCTCAGACCCATGTGAGAGGGCAACAAGAAATCTCAGAAGTAAAAGTTCACCACCCAGGAACAGTCTCTGCACCACTCTGTCCAGTCCTGGAGTATGAACCTGACCTCCATACCACAGGAGAGTGCCTCGATTCATCTTTGCAGAGGCAGCATGCTCTCGCTCTCCTCTGACAAAGCTCCTTTCCTTTGGATTAATGCTGAAATAATCGTTGGAACAAGGACCTGACCCTGGGTTTTCCACAGGCTAGGTGAGAGCCAGACCCACAAGATAACAAGGTCAGTTTTGCTCCAAGCCAGTGAATATTCGTTGTCTGTCTAAACAGGATCAGTTCCAAAGAGGGAGGTTGAGAAAGGTGGGTCGGGAAAATGCCTGTCCCATGCTAGTGACTTTTTATGCATGATCAGGACAAGCAGAATGCCAAACTGAAATGAGATGAGGAGGCTGCATCTCCTCCCAGTAGTTCACACCCAAATTGAATTAATACAGGGCTATTCCCTCGCTCAGAGGACACAAATCTCCACCAGATGACAATTCATTGCCTCCCAATTCTATGATGTGTGTTCAGTGTGCATTACACCAATGAAAGCCAATGCCTGGCCTCCTTCCCCCTCCTCTACTCTTATCTGTTTTTCTTTCCTGTAAGCTATTTCCTGCAATATTGTTTTCAAGTGGCAGAAGGAAATATACCTATGGGATATCCTAATACATACAATATAGTATGTGTTATAGTTACAGTAAATTATGTAGCCTTCCATCTGACAGCCAAACTGATTCCAGAAATATCCCCATAAATAATATTTACAATGAGTTATAAAATGCACCTTGGAGTCCTCCATAAATATGACAGCTTTTCAAAACAGAGACCATTTTCACGAGGAACAAAGCAAAACACTGAATCAGTTCTTGCCAGTCCAACATGTAATGCATTATTTATCAGCAAATGTTAGCTTTCCCACATCTCATAATGTTGGTATTTGACATAACGGGTGGGAGTTGTGCCTTTAATTCTTTTGTGTTCACTGTCTGTATTTGGAAGTGAGAAGAATTCAAAACTCAGGGAGAAATCATCCTTTGTTGCTTTAGGGATTCCAGTTGCAGGTAAATCAGCTGAAAGATTTTACTCTCATGAGTAGTCAGATGATGATCAACAATTATGCCACGGTGCTGTGCTTGCTTTTGACGGGGCAGGGGAAAGGTGGGAACATCTAATCTCACAGTGGAACACTGCTTGCAATGAGAGTGTTTGTTCCAAGGCCAGAGCCCCTCTTTGGCATCATTCTGTCCCCAGGTTTGTGGAAGAACGTTATCAAGCAGTAGCTGTTGTTTTCCTTACTGAACAGAAACATAAACTGAGTCACAGAAAGGGGAAGTGCCTTGCTGAGGTCATCTAGTTATCTGTTGGCAGGGTACAGGTGAGAACCCAAAACTCCCTATACCAATGGCCCAGTCCACTGCCTGCTGTTCTCTTCAGAATGTGCTGAGGATGCCCAGTGTCTCATGGGACCGTGCCCACTCTCTGGGCCTTGCAGATCTCCATGGTAAAGTACTTCAAAAATAAAGAACACCCCCCCAATATCCTCATTACTGCACATCCCCCCATCTCGCGTTGTAGAAACACGTGCATGTTTTTACAGTTCATAGGTTCTCTAATGCCTGTGGCAGGATGTGCTTTTAGTTATGCTTTCTAGATTAATTGTAAAGCAGCACACATACAGTACTCTACAAATGTTTACATCAGTCGTGATACGCTCACTGAACACACACAGCTCAGCTGTTTATCACACACATTTAAGCTTCTCACCCCACTGTTCTCATCGCAAACTGTCACAGAGCACATTTGAACAGCAGGGTAAACCACCTCAAACAACTTATATTTTTTAAAAATTTATTTATTTCCTTTTTCCCTAAGTATTTTTTAATATCCTTTTCTGAGGATCAATAATCTACACTTAAAAATAATTTAGATAAAAACGTAGAAAGAGGAATTTCAATAGAAGAGAGCTGAGAGCATTTCTGTAGGGGAAGCACCTACAGAAGAGCAAGAGTGCAAAAGCCTCCGAAGATGGCACATTTTTTTTCGTATCTCAAGAAATGGCTTTGAAGTAGTTTTGGCTCTGAGTAATGATGCTTTTGGGCACCTCATGCCTGACTTGAGATACTGGCTTCCAGAGAAGCTTAGTGATAGCCTCACTTGCCCAAGAGTGGTCCCAGACCATTCCTCAAGACACAGTCAAATCCTCCAAAGCCTAGGTGTCCAGGCAGGAGGCACTCTAGCTCCTGGAGTAGCATTTATCCCTGCTACCCTTCTGGTCTCTAACATCCTGTTGAAAAATCGCTGTGAGCTGAACAGCACTTACAAGCAGTGACAGCTGTATCTCCTGGAGATATAATCAGACACTACTGCTTCATGCAGTGCTTCATGCAGCAGTGGGGAAAGAAATCCCCAATGTGAGTTGGGCATGTATCCATTCAAAGCATTGGGATCTATCCCAGGGAAAGACGAGCCCTGTAGTGATGTATGATAGTTTCTCAGAACTGCCTACAGAGCTCTGAATCACACCAAAATCAGGCCAAGAGCCCTCACTTCTGAGTGCTGGCACTTGGCACGAAGGCAAGTGCACACAGTGCAGTGGAAATTCAAAATGGCTTAAGGCAAAAGTGTACAATTTTCACTCCCAAGTGCAGGGCTTTCCTTGCTCCTCAGCGTGCACCCACATGATCTAAATGGGTCCCTCTGGGGACAATGCCTCTGAGGTCAAAGCTCTTTGTATGGACTGTAGGCTTCCTACATACAGATCTTGGAGCTGGATGGAGCCCATTCAGATCTCCTGCAAGTGTCTCGGTCAGTAAGCAATCACGAAATATCACATTGTTCCAGCATGCAGAAAGGCTCAGAAAAAAGCTCAGCAGCTAAACAGCCTGTAGGTGGGGACACTGCTTTCCACAGTATAGGTCAAATGTGAGACTGCTCAGAAACTGACTCCAGCTGTTCCAGCAGTTCCCTAGGACCAGCACCGCAAAGAGGAAGTCTTGCTTCTCCCTGTGATTTAGCTTAAAGACTCCAAGGTGGCGATTCATGTGTTATAGAGAAGTATTACAAAGAGCACAAGAAGGTAGTGTTGAAACTATAAAAATAATTTTGCTGTAGTAGTATTTTATAGAAGTCTAAGGTAGGCAAGCGACATTTCAGGATTTTATTAAAGCAAGTTAACACCAAAAGTACAAACGCTATCAAGTGCAAAGGGCAATGCTGTTGGTATGGGAAAAGTGAATCTCCTCCAGAAGTGTGAAAAAAAAATACGTGCTTGTTCTGTCATTTGGCTTTCCTTACAACTGCTTTATCTCTACACATAATGAAATAAATTATGCCTAGTAGCCAGTCAAGTTTTCATTTGGTGTGATACAGTGAACACATTGATGTCCCAGACTGTCTCCATTTAGAGTCGCAGCATTCTGCAGTAACAGCTGTCTGTATTACAGAGGCCACCATTAGATCCCATTAACCTCTGTAACAGGCTGGTGGCAAACAGTCAG
Source organism: Ardeotis arabs (assembly GCA_011801015.1). NCBI lineage: Eukaryota > Metazoa > Chordata > Aves > Otidiformes > Otididae > Ardeotis > Ardeotis arabs. The sequence goes on from JAAGAY010145112.1 coordinate 7,000, forward strand.
AAAATAATAAAGCACCTGATGAAAGAGCAACAACGCCTTGGCATGGACTTCATCTTACTAGATCACAGGGTTGTGTCTGACTTGGCAGCCAAGTGTGACTTGGCAGCCAATTACATTTCATCCGAAAATAAGAATGCCAGCACTGCTGGGGAGAGATGCACTGTCAGCATGACTTGCATGGTTATGAAGGGATAGCCAAAGTCAGTCAAGACGCTCCAGGGTTGCATCAGGCCGTAAAAACGACACTGCCTCAGTCACAAGGCCATGGTGGGAGATGGATCAAACACTCATTACCCAGAGAGACTCCCACAGGGGAAACCAGGCATCAAAGTCCCTGTCTGGCAGAGGTGGGAAATTAAAGACTCAAAGGGGAGAAAAGTGCAAAGGAGCCCCAGCCCACAGTAGCCTCAGGGCAAGGGAATGTGCTCTGTTCTCACAGGAGCAGAGTTGCTCGCTGGTGGGGCTCAGGAGCCCTGCAGCGCTTCAGTGCCAAGCAGTCGCTGAAGAGTAGAGAGTGGCTCTGCCCTGTGGCCGGGGCTGGTGGCCAGGGCTAGGGAGCAAAAAAGTCTGGCTTGGAGACACGGTGCAGCCAACAAATGTGCAGGACAGCTCCTTGCACAGCTTTCAGTGCCGCTGTCAAAACAACTTAGGTCTGGAGAGTGAGGACTTGAATTGCATCTTGGACTGATTCTTTCTAGTAAATCCTTGCTTCTGACAATCTGAGATTGCTTCTGACAAGCAAAAGCTTGCTTCTGAAGCTGACACCAGCTTCAGCACACAGGTTTGTCATCTCCTGTTTATCCCCTATTCTATTTTAAGCTTTGCTCAGATGTGACTTACAGCCGGTCAATAGCTGTTCGTGTGCTACGTGAATGCCTGTTTGTAAGTTTAGGTGTATCCTTAATGAAAAAACGAGGTGACCAAGTAGGAAAGGCAAAAGGAGGAGTGGCATGTTCCTCCAAGCTGTGACCTTAGGTTGACTCAGCTTGTGTGTTCCTCCCCAGCCCACAGCTGCTCTCCCTGTCCATGGGTGCAGCAATGTGGATGGTAACCCCAGAAGGTGCTGGAACAGACTGACAGACTGCTGTTATTAAGGAGGGTGCTCAGCAGGCTTCAAGCCAACTTGGTGACTGTCTCACCCTTGGGAAAGAGACTTCTGTGCAGCAGCACAGTCTGATTGCAGGAAATCGGGTGAGGTCCCGTCCTCCCTACACAGCAAGGAGGATCTTGGCAAGATTCTGGAAGTCTTGGGTGGGTTTTTGCTAGTGAAGTGAGAGAACTTCACAGGGCAGGGTTAAGGGTTAATCCTTCTAGCAGGGCAGAAACCTGCCCCATGGACTCATACCCAACTGGCTGGGCCTTACCCTGAGCTGCTCCCAACACACACTGACAAATTGGGGGTACGTTTTAAAAAGCAACAGCTTTTTTCAAAAGCCCCAGATTAAAAAGCTCCAGCCACCTTTTGCTGGGCTGTTTCCAGACAGACTCTACTTCCACACCAGCAGCAGCAGGAGGCAGAAAGAACCCAAAAGCACAGAAAATACTCCAGAATTGTCCATGAGACTTCTTCAAGTAACATCACACACAAGAGTTTGTTCTCCAACTACCAGCACACCTTTGACCTTGGCTGGCAGATCTGGGATAGATTCTTCCAAGCTCCTGAGAGATCAATGACTGATAAGGTTTCCTTTGGGATTATGTTTTAAGTAGGTATGAGAAGCTCTATTGTGAGAGTAAGCACTGTGGCTCACTTCTCATGCTCCAGCATGACATGACTTGGTAACATCTCCTGTTACTGTTTTTCCCCAGACAGGCTCCATTTCCCCACAAACATCACCAGTAAGCTCAGCAAAAGCAACCTCACACCTACAGAAGCCAGGTCAGGCCCGTTCAGGTAGGTCCTGAAGTGTCCTGGCAGGACCCTAAGGGATGTGCTCACCCAGGGACTGGCTATGCTGCAGCTGTCTTGAGGCCAACTAAAGGTCCCCAGCCACCAGGGCACCTTCTCTGCAGCTGTATGACTTTCTCCATCCCCTGTTCCTTGCTGTCTCTGGGAAGGGCTGCTCTGACCACCCTCCATTCACTCCTGCAACCTCTGGAAATGGGACCACTGGGAATGGTGTGTGATTCTCTGCTCTGTTTCCTGTATCCACCTGTCTTCCTTAGTGCTGTCTGTTTTATCTCTGCACCTCTTGACTAATTATCTGCTCACCTGCCTCTTCTTCCACATTTGCCCAGTTGCTTTTCTCATCCTAGCATTAGAACCAATAATGAGAACTCTTGTTTCTATCAGGGAATAAATTATTCAGGGAGATGTAGGGTTCAAGGAAATGCTTTCCTTCAGAGCAGAAAAATAGCCAATAATTAGCATATCGTATTTGATTGTGGCTCTGCAGACCCTCCCATGTCTGGGCTTGGGGCTGCTGGCTGAGGCTGGGAGGTATTTCCCACTTTTCTGGCCGGAGCGTCCTTCAAAGCAGCATTTTTTCTAGGTAACACTCTCCTGTGCCGTAGACTCCATCACGGAGATGTGAGTGCAGGATTTGCAGATCTCTTTCTCCCTTTGCTTCCCTAATTTTGACCTGGTGATCTGCAGTCTCAGTTAGTTCATGTTTTGTCTTCCCCTTGCATAAGGGTGCTTGGTCTAGGTCATGGGATGAGCCAGACATGCCCTGTGGACATTGCTGTGCCTGTCGTCAACAGGAGTGATTCCTTCTCACTCTCTGTGTAGTGAATAGCCTGTCTACAGTGAAAATTGCAATTACCCCGGGCCACCATGGCAATTAGACACTTCCAGTCCAGCAAAACAGACTACAGCCTTGCAACCCAAAGCATTCAACTTCTTTATGCTGGGCCTCCTCAAGTCATCAGATTGGCAAAGAGACAACAAATGGAGTGGAAAAAAGCACAGTGCCATCGTTTTTTTAAAGTAAATTGTACTTCTTAAACTGTTACTATTTTCCCTTCTAATTTATCTTTGAGTCCATAGGAAACATGAGTAGGTTACAAATGCGAGGTTCTTTGGATTCTGCCTACATGCAGGTGTAATTCTGCATGGCTTGGGTCAGGACTGCAGTATGTGGCATTTTTGGTTTTGTTTTATTTTTCAGGAAAGCTTAGTGACTTACTAAGTAGTATTGAGCACATAAGGTCTGCAATCGATGCCCTGAGTAACCAAAAGTCTGCCAAAGAATGGAACGCTTTACTTCATTGAATTAAACGTATGATGTCTTACGTTGGTTTGAGAAAAACATTTTCTTGGACTAAAACTGAAACATCGCTTAATTTCCACTTAAACCAAGTGGGCTGAGTGCACCGTGCCAGATGTTCTGCTGGCTCCATGCCCTCACAAGTTCAACTGTCAGGAGGGCACATTTCAAAGTGAAGATAGATACACACACACACTGCGACTCTACTTAGCTCTCCATTCTGTGTAACAGGAGCGTCTGCCTCCCTCCTCAGCACACCAGATTGTAGCAGGACATTGTATTATTCATCCATCCTGATGACAAAGAATGTTAAAACTAGAATATCAGGTTTGCCTGCTGTAAGTGCACAGCCTCGCCCTGATAAGGAGAGACCTACACTTTTCACCCATGCCAATGGTGGTCATTCCCAGCGAGTTGCTAGCTATTATGGGTGCTCTACCTGACACACTGCAGAAAAGCCTTGAAGGCCTCAAAATCATAAGCCCTGAAGTCTTACTATGCTAGTCACTCAGCTAGGCAGTATTTTGAAGATCTTGGGCATAAATCTATGCCAGGGCAAGCATATGCCTCACATCATAGATGTGTTTGGTCTGAGGTGAGTGCAGAGGGAACATGAAATAAAATTCCCGAAATTAACAGCAAATTCTGAATTAACCGTAATCCTATCTACCATAGGACCCGGAATAAGGAATAATGCTGTGCCAGCATAATCTCCGTGGCCCACAAAACCTAATAAAGTCAGTATTTGTTAAGTGCTCTGATTTTGCAGTATGACAGGTATTTTAAAGGAAGGTGCTGAGTGCAAGAAACACCCACTGAATAATGTACGCCTGGCTGGGAGTCTGCAGGAGCTGGCTTCACAACAAGGACAGAGCACAGCCCTGTAAGTAAGACGACTGCAAATACAGAACTCATGGCCTAGCTCTCCAGTGCATTGCAGAAGCACAAGGCTGCTATAAATCCCACCTACCTGGAATTTGGGTGTTTGGGCACAGAATAGACGATACCTGCTTTGGCTGGAAATGGGGCTGTGCCAGAGAGGGAAAGGGGATGTTTCTTTGTCCTTTACAGCATTGAATTATTTGCTAATAGTCAAAAAGGGTAAGTGCCACTCTTGACACATCCTGATTTTCTTTTTGGCTAGGTGGTTCTTCAGTACCAGCTCTTACAGGACTCCCAGAGGAGCTGCACTTATCAGCAATGAGCTTGCAGATGAGGGGTGCCACAAGTAGACCTGTCTGAGACAATGGCCGTACCCTGCTACTGACCACGCTGTGGCCTTTTGGCAAGTCATATCGCATCTCTTTTGGCCTTGTCTTTTTGCCTTTTGGTAGCAATTGCTTCACAAGGGAAAACGTCTCCTTCAGATAAAACTAACATACTAATATGATGCTAATCTCATTAGAGCACATTAACCACTGCTGAAAAACAGTAGTTCAGAAAAACATGCTGAGCCAAAGAAGTCAAATGAGTTAAATATTGTTAGATAAAACATAGGTTTCACAATCATGGATTTGAGGAGCTATCAGAAAAAAAGGACCATCAGCACCGAAGAAGTTCAGCTAACAGGCAAATATTCCTTGTGATAAAAGTTGACAGTTAAACACCACATGTTCGTCCCCATATTGAAGTAATTTCTGTAACAGTTCAGTTCATAATGGTCCCACAGTTTACAAAGGTGATACTACTTTTATTTCAGAACAAACGCTGCTTGTACGTGAGAAAAGAGACATCCAATTGCCAAACTCAAGACATACTGTGACACAAAATCAAGACTAGCTCTTCCTCACAAAAGCACTCAGTAACTTTTTTTTTTTCTTTTTCACTTAATTTATGCCACTATTAAAAAAAATCCTTATAGTACTCTGATGCACTGTGAGCATTTCTTCCATGGTATCAGATGCCACTGCAGGAGAACAAGAACAGGACAACAAACAGGATAACTCAAAGTCAGTCTGAATTGTATGATACCTACCAACCCTGGGGATTGGTTTAGTTTTCATATACAGAATATTCAGTCCTTTGCAAAACACGGAAAAAGAACTATCCTCCCGCTTGGGATACTGGACATAAGCTAAATGCTTTCCTTGGGTACTTATTGACTCTTACAAACAACATATGCATGGGCAGAGGAGTGCTCTTTAGTTACAGCCACTGCTCCTAGTGCCTTGACACTGTTGGAGGGAACAAGGAGAAGCCTGCAATTGTTGAGAGAAACCACAGCAGTCCCCGTCACCATGCCTTGAAGCAACAAGTCTTCCTGCTCTGTATGTTCCCTCCTCTAACACATGGAACAAGTTGTTCCTTTCACGGAGGTCTGAACCCAGGAAAGCATCCACCTCTCCTGCAAGGCCAGGTTTCCCCTGGGGACATGGGCAGAGAAGGGAGCTGAGGTGTTCTCTAGGAAACCCTTCACCCTGTGTCTCTGGAGCCCACCGCAGAGCATCCCTGACCCACCAAACACAGCCACGTAACTGAGCAAAAAAATTAAGGGCCAAAAACTTCTAGAGATCAGAGGAACAGCCACTGGGCTTTTGTGCCTCCTCTTCGTGCCTAAGGAAACCTCACCATGACTGCTTTTACTGCCAACAGCCACCAGACGGTCACAGCCTGGGAACTGCTGAGTGGCAGTGACCACAGGAGGAGCCCCAGCAGGTCAGCACCTCTGAAGAACAGGTTCCTTGATTAGTTATTGAACAAAGAGTCTGATTTTCTGGGTACACTCACATTTCAAAATGGTTTGTGTTAGAACAGCTTCTTTGGCTCCTTACAAAGACAATAAACCCTGTCCCAGCCCAGATTCTGCTTTTCCTGTCTTAACTGGTGATTTGCTCTGCAGGACTCAGAATGGTATTTTTAAACAGGGAATACCCTTTACCATCACCCACAAAACAAATTATGACAAATAGCATTCCTCCTCTGGGAGCAATGCACACCTGAAACCCTGCTCAGGCAGAAGCTCCCCTTTCCATCACAGGAGCTTGTCTGGAAATCCTGAACATCCTCTGCCTCCTCCAGCAAAGGCTGCCAAGGCTTCCCAGGATCCAGCTCTTAAAATACCACCCTGCCAGTGGGAAATAATGTCCACAGCCTGTGACGGTTGTAGGTAGCAGCTTTTCTTAGCAGATGTTTTCCCTGCTAAAGTTGATGCTACTCTGTGCTTCAATATCCAGCAAAATAGTTTCTTAAAATTAAAATAATATTGTGCAAAAGCATTTAAAAGACAAGAGTGATACTATATTTTACAACATAGAGATCCTACAAATCAAACCAATATTTAAAAAAAGATAATTCAAGCGATTTGGGGGAGGGAGAAGCCGTCTTTCAAAAAAAAAGTACAACTAAAACTAATTATTTTATCTTTGCAATCATGTACCTGTTGGACTGAAGCTGTGATGTCAAGGTGTTACACAGTACTAGAAAATCAATGACTTCATAGCGGGCTCAGTAAACCTCATCAATCTGCTCACAGCCCTGCAACCTGGTGGAAAAAAATCAGCCATATCTTTCAATTAGAGTAAAAGCAGGTAGGACATCGTCAAATTCCACATCCCCAGATCTGTTTTAGGTCTTCCAGGTTTTCTTTTTTATGACTTAAAGGCTTACCACAGCTCCAGCTGAAATGAAGTTCTCCTCTCAACGGAAAGTGGATTAAGCTACAGCTGTAGGAGTTTAAGGCAATTATTTTTACAACTGACCACTGGTTTTTGAAAATTACATCATTTGGAAGCCAGACTTGAGACATCTTAGAGTGCTTTCATTTTCAAAAGATGCTGAGCATTTGACTTCTGATACAAGTCCCCTTTAAGAGGCCTCAAAACCTGGACAGCCCCAAACTGCTCATTTTTGAGTTAAGCGCTCAGCATTTTTAAGTGACTGACTGAAAGTGCTGTTTCTTGGGGATGCTGTAATTAATTTCTTCTGTTTGTTTGTTATTTGGTAAAGCCAATAATAGTTTCTAGCTGTACCTACAGATCCATTGGGCACTGAAAAATATCTATATTTACAATAGACCAAACAAGTGGAGAAAACTGTGAACGATCAGAAGCTATGGTTCACAAGAGAGTAACTTTTGTACAGTAGCTCTGAAAGAAAGCATAGGCACTTCTGCTTCATGAGTTCTTAGTCCCCAAAACTCAGCATCCTTTCTTCTAGCTATGCTTGCTAAGGAGGAGGAAAATCCATGATACATGCATCACTGGGAAAAAGCTCTCCACCACCTCTTTGCTTGGAAGACTTGGCAGTAGTGAAGGAGATCACTGCTCTACTGCTTCTCAGAACAAGGCTGTGTTCATCCCCAAAATGGGACTGCAACATGCACAGTCCTCCTCAGCAAGAATTAAATGCCCAGTCTTTCCACTTTTTGCTCTTGTTTGAGAGCAGCTCACCCACTTCACATCACTGAAGCTACTGGGCGAAGCACTTTCTTGGGACACTGGCTGGTGACAGCAGACAGAGGACAAAGTTACTGGTAGGAGCTAAGAGGGGCAAACTTGCTGGAAGCCTGAGTGAAGGAGACAAAAGTAAAATTTTCACAGTGCTCCAGCTTCACTTTCTTTGCCAGCTTGGGGATGACAGCCTTGAGGGAGCGGAGCCCCATCCTCTGCTCCTCATACCAGATGTTCTCCGTGCCACTGACCTCCTTCCGGGCCATCAGGTAGAAGGGAGACTTTGCCTCCATTTGTGTCAGGGGCCGGTGTACATACACGTACTTGTAGAGGAGGCAGTACGGGCAGAGCTTGTGCCCTTTTGAGTGCTTGTGGTAGATCTGGCCATAACACACTCTGTTTGCATTCACCCTGTTTTCTTGCTACACATTATCTGTTCTGGCAAAAACCAGCCTGTTCTGGGAGTCTTTGAGCAATTCAATGTGGCCAAATGTTAGGTCCGCGTGCTCGGTCTGCATTTTCAGGTACTGGCTGTTGTATTTCACCACTGTGGACAGCAGGGCTACGGGGCTATCATCTCCCAGACATCCCGTCCTCCACATCTCTTCCTCATCAGAAAGGGAGAAGTAGACAATGTTGTGAGAGTGGGCATTAGACATGCCAGCCTTGCTCAGGACCTTAATCTTCTCCTTGAGCTTTCTGGTGGAAGAGCTGAAGTTGCTGCTGGTGATGGAGAAACCAGCACCAGCATTCTTGAGGATCCGGTCCAGGCCTCGTCGGATGGTGTGGAGGGATGTGGCTAGAAAGTCAGACCCATCTGTCTTCTTCACAGTGATGTAAAAGTCCTCCAGGAGTTCACTGAACTTCACTGCTGGGATCTGGAATAACAGGAAGAGGAAAGATGTGTCAGGGTACTTAGGGGAAGGAAATGCGTCACATGTGGACAAGACATGTTCTCCATGCTCTATCTTAAGAAACCTGCAGCAGCTTCCACGCTTCCCTGGAAGTTTTCTGGGCAGCCTTAGAGTCTTGGGAAGAGGCTACATGTTTATCTAAGCAAAAGAGATGCAATGAAACCCCATGGTGTAAGGATGCTTAGAGAGACCAGATTCATTTCGCTGGCTGGCACCACATTTGTACTAGCTGTAGCAATCCAGATTCAGAAGACAGATGCCAAATTCCTGTCTTTTTTTAAAGTGAATTAAGGTTTCAGTCATACTGAAATGTGACTTAGTAAAAATGTATGACCTACCACTTGGGTGTCATACTCTGTATTTTTGCAGTAACGTGGTCGATACGGAAACTTTTCAGGTGGAGAAGCAAGAGGAGGAGAAAGACGGAGGAGAAAAGGGAGAAGTAGCAGCAGATGCTTCTTTTGGCCAGGAGATGTCAGTGTTGCAGCCGGGCTGCCAGTCAGGCTGCTTTAGCCTGACCAGAGAAACTTAGTTATAAAAATGTGAGTGAGGATTTTTGTGCTTTGGCTCTTAGCCACCGTCCTTATTTTTGGTCTGTATATGGATTTTCCTGGGAGTTATTTTTTGGAGAAAAGTCCTCAAATACTCCGCATTGCATTGGCCAGCTCCAGGAGCAGGAACCATGCAAACAGTATGTCCTCAGGGTAACAGCGGGAAATCTTGTCACACGGCAGCATGAGGCCAAGGTTGTGTACGAGTGTCATGTACGAGGAATCCTTTAATACCACCCTGGATTTCCAATCTTCTAGCTCAACCCTAAAAACAACAAGGTGTGAATTATAAAAGGTTTCAGCTTTATTATAAGAAACTTGGAAGGTCCCCAAGACCACAAGGATGTAAAGGCGGCTGAAATCCCATTTCTTTTCAAACTTTACGATAACTTCATTTGATCAGGGGGCTAGCTCCTACCACTGAAAAAACAGTATTTTGCTAAGTTTTCTGACCTTAGTGATGTCCATGTAATCTCTGAGTCCTTTGGTCATGCACCAGTATCTCCACATGTTGAGAGCATAGAGGGTGGCCTTGGTAGTGTTGGGGCTTACAGCACTGATACACAGATACTTGAGGTCATCATCAAAATTAAAGACAGGAAACTTGTTGAGCTTAGTTGAATATGCTAGAAAACAAATAAAGAAAGGGGATAAAAATAGCTTGTCCTAGTGACATGCTGCCACCATTTCTGGCCAAGAGCAACTTGGGTTTTTTTTTTCCCAAAATGTGAGGAATTTAAGGAAGAGGAAACACAGCACTTCCCTGATGACTTCCCATGAGTTTGTACACTGAAAACTTGGATGCAGCAGAAGAGTTACCAACCTAAGGCTGCCACAAAGCTAAAAATGTACTGCCACACAGAGCCAGTAATAGAGAGAGAGTAACACAGCATCTTTTACCTTGCTGCAGAAATAGTGGGAGGATGACAAAGGCAAAGGTTTTTTTCCTTTGTTAGTCAACTCAGGATCAGGGGAAAAATTTGTCCTCTTCCTATACAGCCTGACTTCATGCTGCTGCTGTGCCACATCACTAAAGGTGTCTGTGCAAGCTGGACAGGCAATGCTAACCAAGTAGGATTTTCCACTCATACCCGCTTTCTACTCCCTGTTAGGAACAACAGAATCAGGCCATGTTGCTTCACTGGACCAAAGGCAGGGGCATCTTGATGAATACCATCAGTGAAGTAAAGACATATAGTGTGCATTTCTTAAAAGGAGAGCCTCAGCCCCACAGGCAGGAACTGAAAGAAGATGATTGATGAAGAACCTTTTTATAGATGTTCAGACACTTAATATCCTTTATGGAAGGGTAATATATTTTTATGATACCACTATAATTTTATTATATCCACTATACTTTAAGTCTACCTCTTACAGGGCTGAAGCTAATGGATTTTGCAGCCCAATGCATGTTAGCTGTGAAAGGCCGCTCTGAACATCCATGCACAGAGCTAGCGATCCCCACGGCAACCATCTCAGCAAGGCAGGAAAAGAGAAGAGGTGATACTCTCAAGACGAGGGGCATGTTGGATTTCTCCTTTTAACCTTCAATTCTGCAGCCACAGCTGAGTGTTACTGCAGCCCCAGAGGTATAACTGTGCATACTAGGAAGAGCTGATTTTAAAAGAGATTTCTATTGTTGCAGCTTTTACTGTTAATATAGTAAATAAAAGGTAAAAGAACTGCATAAACCCAACTGAAGAACCCATTGCAAGCAAAACAAGCTGGAAAGCTGAATAGAGGCACCATGCACAGGCTAAAAATGTAAGCATGTTATCTGATCCTCTGAGCTCTGGACACTTCTACAACAGGAGTCCTCAGTCTGTGGTCTGCAGACCCCTGACAACCCAAGGTCTCCTCCTGAAGACTCCAAGAAAGATTGCTAGAAAAAAGCATGCTACTCGGAGGGCACATCTGAAAGACGTACATAGGCATGCAAGTCCATCTTGGGCAGAGGTCTCAAAAACTGAAGGGACCTTCTCTTCCTTCTGGACACCACAACTAGTCACTGGACAAAAACAAGACTTCTTTCCATCTGAAAACTAGGTTGCAAGTATTTTTTCTAAACTGAGCTGTGTTTACAAACTTTCTCATGGCAAATGATCCTTGGGTGGAAGTTCCTCTGGTCAGTGGCTTCATGAGCTCTTTGCAGTGAGTTATTAGGTGGACAACCCTGCTAAAGAAAGGCTGGGATTGAAATGATGAGCTGTTCAGTCACCAGCAGTCTCCTCTACAAGGAGTAAGGACACTCCTCTACAAGGACACTCTTGTGTCCTTAGGTCTTGCTACAATTCTCTTGCAATGACTGTTCAGGTGCATTTGCCCCCTACCAATAAGCAAATCTTAGGTCCATAAAGCCTCACATATGGCAGGATGTTTGTCTGCCCAGCCTATGGACTGGTAACATTCACCCCAACACCACATTCTCCCACAAGTTGCTTGCTACTCTGCTACTGAAATTGCCATCTGATGAGCTACCACCGGCTCACACTATTGGCTCACCCAAGGACTATTTCTGAAAGCACCAAGAGCACTTCGGGAAACTAAAATCAAGAATCTAACCATACAATGTTGGAAGATGTAATAGCACTAGCCTCAATGAAGTTCTCATACTGCAATTAACTTCTGACAAGCCTTGATCTGAAAATTACGGTGGTGATTTCCTGAATCACAGTATCACTTGGGCAATTTATCGAATCACAACAAAAGACAGAGACTTAGATTGCTTCTGGCTTCCAAAAGCAGGGTTTATCATGAGCTAGGAAATTACGTCATAGTTCCTGGTTTCTCCAAATTCCATATTTACAAAATTGGGGCATCTGGTTTGAGCTGAGCTCTGACACTTGATAGTGGTAACAGTAACAGCTTGTTGTTAGCTCTACCTGAGTCTTGAACAGGGAAAGTGAGTCAAGTGCTGCACCAGAACAGGGTCACTGATGGCCATTCAAGGATGTGTCATACCTTACACACAGTGATGGCCATTAAAGTCTATACCACTTCTCCCTTTTCTTCCCACTAGACACCTTGCCCTCATAAACTCAAAAACTACAAAAATCGGTATGAGTTGCTCTAAGGCTTGAAAGTATAGCCAGATCAGAAAGTGATGGCTACCGTGAGCAGCATGCAGCTGTAATACTTGCATCAAAGGAGTATAAGAATAGCAAAATCACAATGAAATAAAATGATGGTGTTGTGATGGCAGGCATGTATCAGCTACTATCTGTAAGGGTGTTGTATCATCAGAAGGCTGAACAAGAATTACCCATTTTCCACCACTTCTGCAGGAAAAAGATCATCCTCGCTTCTCTATTTTTTTTTAAATCAGCATAATGAATATTTGCTTTCTTTTGTCCAGAGGAAAACAGTTTATCCCTTTCATTCTCAGAAAATGTAGAGGAGCCCTGGAAAAGCCTGGGTTCTTGGTTCAAAAGTGCACGGACTCTCTTCAAATATAAGGGTATTCCCATCTAGAAGTGTTGGGACACTATCAGGAGACACTAACAAAACCTACATCCTTACCAAGCATGGACATGAGTCCTCACTGGGACCCGTCAGACAGAATTTGGAAAAGTACTAAGCAGCCAGGACTGCAGACTGCATTTTTATGTCCGCAGTCTGCAGACATAAAACCTGCTGCTTGTGAAAGCAAGCAAGTCCTGACTCAGTACCGCTGTAGGTAGGGCGTGAGTAACTAACAAACAGAGGACATCTTGCACCTAAATCTCAGAGTCCTGTTCCCTCACCCCTAATATGCCTTTTGCCTCCGTCTTGCTGGAGGTCACCCGAGGGCTTATTTTCAAACTATAGTTCAGGAGATGCAGGCTGGTTATGTGAATACGCAGCACTTGAACACCTCAGTAATGATGGTCCTTTTGAAAAAGTCAGCTTTGTATTGGGTTCACTTGATGCCAGACTCCTGGCAGAAACCCTGCAGAATCACACAAAATGGCCATCTGCACAGGCACAAACCCTCTCGTCAAACTTTTGTCGCTGAGATGATACACTGTGCAGGAAAAAATACAGTAATATTTGTCATTGCTTCCCAAAACATGCACACACCCTGCATCTATGCAGACAACCATGCTGTTGTCCGATGGTTCGTAGGTGTTTAACACCAGACCTTTTAAGTTGAAAAGCACATGGTAAATGTCTGGACACCTAACGCTCTGCTCCATGCTCAGACCAGGAGTTACACTGTGTGCGTTTGATGAGGGAAGAAGAGGAGGGTTGCCAGACAAGCTACTAAGATGCCATCAAAACTGGTGAAGTCTCAGATCTGGTTTCTCTTTATTCTCTTTCTCTGTATTCTTCAGAGATAAGTATCTCTGCTATATCTGGATATTCCTAAAATCCCCAGATTCTACTCCTCTCTAACTGGCCTTTACTCATTTTTGTGCTAGCTCATGCTGCAAAGATGCCAACACATATCACAGGCTCCTGGCTGATACCACTGTTGTTCAGAAAGAGCAGGGATTTTATATGCCACTTAGAGGCGAGCTGGCTCTGACAAGGTGAGCAGGGAGATCCTCCTGTGCTCCCTGCTGGGTTGCAGGCACCAGGCATCTGATACAGCACCAATGTGATCTGACTGATTTCTGGTCTGATGAACAGTTTGATGGCCACATTTTACAACCAACAAATCCTCTTCCAGAAAGAACTCTAGACCCAGGAGGCTGAAGGACACAGATGATGTGGAAAGCCGACTCTCACAGAGGAAGGCATTGCAGGGGATACAGCTTAGCTGTCTGGTTTTGTAGGATGGGCCATTCCCGTCTGCTCAACAGTTTCCTCAGGCAACCCTCTGCACCCAAGAACATCTGGCCACTCTGAGCCTCCAGTAATGTTTCTGAGTGTTCCTCACCAAGGTCCAGACACACAGAAATCTCCTTCCAAATGTAGATGAATAGTATCATCTTGTCTTATGCGGTTAATGGCTCCATGGCTAGCAGCAGCAATGTATTGATGTAAATAGCATCAACTCCTCAACACTCAGTGCTCCTGCCTGCCGTTCCCTAGGTATATATTTGAAGCAGGTTTTTCTCCAGACCTATTCTGTTTGCCATTTTGCATGGGGACAAGAATAACCAAAAATATTATACTTGCAAGTACATGAGGAGCTCTCAGGTGAATAATCATGCTACATGCAGGATTTTGTCTTCAAGCTCTTCCAGGTATCATTTCCTCACAGCTTTTGGAGGAGCAGCAATAAGTCTCACGTGCTGCCAGTCTTGTGTGTGCGTTCTCTCCCAGGTACCTGTAGGAATTTGGCCATTAAAACAAAATGTTCCTATACAAACAGCCCTATCTTCTTATACATTGCCATCTTTTTTTTTTCTTTCCAATTATTCTATTTGAGAGCTAATCAGTGCTATCAGTCATGAGGGTTGTAAGATAATAAGCCATCAGGCAACTCTAAAAAGAAATCTTGTGGATCTTTCCAGGTGATATACAACAGTTTTAATGAAATTTTCCATTAGGCAAGGACAATAGGTGTCTTGTGAAACAGAATCTGGCTTAAGTAAGACAAATTATTTTGTGTAGACAATACATACCCTACTAACGACTGTACCCTTGAAGAAGAACTGGAAGACTGATAAAAACGAGACATCCTGTCCCAGAAGGTGTGGAAAGCTGGATGATTGTCCAAGGAGCATGAAGTCAGCAAGAATCTGTGGTAACTGGGGGAAAGATAAAGGCGGCAGGGGGAGATCACAACCACCGACTCAATTCAAGACCAAGAAAACTTGACCCCAACATCTGTAAGGATCATGCGTGCCAATTCACATAGCAAGCGAGGCTAATTTAAATACAACTGACCAATAACAGATAGAATGGTAATTACTAACCTGTGAGCAAAAATTTAGGCAGATTTTTACTAATTACATAACAGGATAAATATGTTGTAATTGCTTTGTGTGGTGTGCTAGCTTTGTGGAAATCCACCTAGCGCCCGACTTTGTGCAATTTTGAAATAAACTGCTAACTTGGCTCTGTGTGTGAGACTGGTGTACTGCACACTGAGTGACGGACTCTGTTTGTGGGACAACACAGGGATAGCTGCCAATTCCCATTTGTCTTTGGTGTATATTACAAAGTAAACCACCAGCGAGCTACAGACCCCACTTTGCCATCTCCAAAGCCTATCTATCTGAAGAGGCAAGGTGCCATAATGTCCCCAGGCAACTTCCACATCAGTTGCAGTGATATTCTTAAGCAATGTCTCAAGCACAATGTTCAGATACATTCAGCTGCATCCTGGACACTTCATCACGTTTGTGAGATCATCCCTGGGATCACTCCAGATTGCCCAAGCCAAATTCCTCAGTGGTGTTTGCCTGGCTACCCAGAAAGCCTGAACCCGGCAAGACTGCACACAAGGTACGCACACTGCTGCTGGTTATCCTCGCGTATGAGGGGAGGAGAGGACATGCAGCCATCCCATGGGCTGGAGAAGCATGGTCATAGCTGAAGTGGCAATCTGGGTTAAATCAGCATACAAAGGGAAAAGCGAAAGCAGCTGAGTTACCAGAACTTTACCAATTTGCTTAGCTGAACCTGCATGAACCATGCACACCCCTGACTACCACCTGCATACTGATTTTTAGACCAAAGGAAAGCACATTAGCTTCAACCTCTGTGAAGACTGCTTAATTCAAGCTACAGAGTTTAATCCAACAGGATTACTGTGCTTTTGCAACAGACAGCGAAAGCAGCTGGTAGCCCTTGGCCATCACCTGTCCATACCTCACTTCTCTGCCTCTTCATTTGAATGTCTCTGTTTTTTCTTTCCACTTGTCACTGCGACCATGGCAGGACCTTTGACATGATGCCTTTTATGTGCTGTTGTGCTGAGCAAGAACACACAGTCCCACCACTAGCACCCAGCAGCAAGAAGGGGATTTATTTAGCAGAATTTGCCAGGTGATGGAAATGCAGTCCCAGAATTCCTGGTGAAAATCGTGTTCCTCTGTCCCTCACCCATGGTGTCACTTAGCTCTCACTGTCCTGCACTGATGTCCTAAGACCAACACATACACATTGCTGTTCCCTAGGGGTCAGTTCCTTGAGGGATTTGGTTTTTTTCTTTTTTTTCATGGTCCTTTGGCAGAACCTGAGACATTCTGACCTTCTCCAACACAGTTGTCATCCCATGAACAGCAGCTCGGTGGAATCTTGTTGGAACTCGCAAGGGATTTTTCCACTTGGGATGTTTCTCTTTCACAATAGGAGCTTTATTAGCTTTAGTTTTCTGGTCCTTTAATTTTAAAACCTCTTGAAGAGACAAAATTCAGACCTGACAGGCAACTGTCTTAAAAGATGCATATCCCTGGATGCAGATTTAATTTTATTCTAGATGAACATTAAAACAAAACTATGTGGAAAGCAGACTTTACTGATGAAATTGTAAATGCAAAATAAATAATTTCAAGCCAAAGTGTGCATTGGAATGGTTGTAACCAGCTCAGGCTTAGGGAAATGTCTTTAATCCAAAAAGGCTGAGGAGGTAGGCTTTCAGTCCTACTGAAGTGAGATTAATTGAGCACATGGTTCAAGTCAAGCTTGCTTGTAAGTACATTCCTGAGCAGGGAAGGACTTAAGCAGTTGTTTAAATATTTTCCTGAAACACAACCCCAGAAGTTAAAGAGGCTATGACAGCAACTTGGTGAGCCTATTTGCACTTTGCTAATCAACATGCATCACAGGTCCATGGGAACTTCCCAGCTATGCTGATATTCATACTTCCAAAGCATGAGAGAGAATTGTGCTTTTTATTTTAACACAATGTGCTTCGAAATGCCAAGTAAATTGTTTTCACTTGATTAAAGAAAGTAGTCAACTTTGCAGAAAACGGTTTATTAAATACATGAGACTTGGCTGTTACACCTAATTACAGACAAAATACTGTGAATAAAGCATGCACTTATCAGAGACATCAATGACTATCTTGATTATTTTTAAATGGTCTTTAACTCTGTAAGTTTAAGGCTGTACCAACACAAATTTAAAAAAAAACTAAAATAAAAAGTCACACTACAATAGTAGCAAACACTGTACGGACAGTGAAATCAATCTCTAAAGCAGCAGAACCAGACTTTGTAAAGATTATCATAAGGGAATAAAAACGGAGCTGAAGTGCAATAAAGATCAGAGTATCTCCGGAATTTGCAGATCAGTAAGAGTGAATGTCATACTCCAATTAGCAAACAACTGAACCCCTTCTTTTCAAAAGCCTAATTATCTGACAACTGAGCAAGTGATGAAACTCAGACACCATTAAAAGAAAGACCTCTTGGTTTTACTTTCTTCTCATTGAGGGCACTTTAGTACTCAAACACTAAAATAACATTTTTCAAGGAGATATCTGACTGAAGTGTGGCAGACAGCAGTACAACATGTTTGTTTACTCCATCCCAATTAAAGATGAGTGGAGTGCTTTGCAGTAGCAAAAAACAAAACAAAACAAAACAAACAAACAAACAAAAACCACGACAAAAACCAGTTCTTAACTGGTACAAGTGACAGACAACTTTGTTGGCCCTATCGGTCTTCACCAGTGAGGGACCTTATCAGGTATGAAGTTTGCTTCTTAAAAGTATGCTGCAGAAACAGCAAGATGACATCCACATGGGTCAAAACTTAACCAGCTGATGAGTTAAAAAGATTACCAACCCTGGAAACCCAGCTGGGGATCTGGGGCTCAAAGTAGGTTATGAAATCTTTCCTCATTTACAGCAGTGAACCCTTTTTGGTCGTTTTTCTAAGGTCCCTGTGCAACTCCAGAAAGAAGGTAATTTGAGGACAATGACATTGAACAGGTAGCTCTGAAAATGAACTGTATTTGACAATTTTGCTCACGTTTTCAGCAAATGATCCAGTAATCTCTCCTTCCCCTCAGATATTCTAGATTTACAGAGCTTAATGCATTAAAATGCATCAAAATACTACTTCTCCCAAATAAACCGTTGTATATATAATCTTCCAAATGCAGGGGCAAGAGATCTGTGTAAAAAGGTGCTCTGTGTACAGAAAACTGCATTTTTGAGTCAAAGATATGTAGTGCCACTCATGCTAAGATTTCTGCCTTAAATAGCTCATTACAGCTGGGGCTGGCAAAGGGGTCTAAAAAAACTCATCAGTTTGTGGGGGACTGGCTTGCCTGGGATGATTTTTCTGTGTCTTCTGGGCTGCATCCTTTAATATTACTTTTTGTAAATGTCCTGGATATCGCAAAAAGGAGCAGCTACATTGAAAATTTTGGCATAAAATTCCTTTTTTTCAAAGTATTTTACATCACAAGGGCTGTAAATTGTCTGGCTGGGGAATAAAGATGGCTTTAGACCTGTACCTGTAAGGATGAATTAAATGCATTCTTATTTTCCAAATCACAGAATTTTTCTGGCAACTTGATTTTCTGATTTGAGAAGTCTTTTCAAGATGTGTTACAGGCTTTCATCTCTCATCAGAGATTGAAAATCGACGGTTAGTCTTTTCTGTCTTTCACACAAAATACTATTTTAAAAACCAACCCAGGTACAGTTGACCATGCCTAATAGCTGGGAAATGTGCTAGACTGATTAACATCTTGCATTTCCCTCCTGCCCATTTTTGTTGTATGATTGCAGTATGGTAATCATACAGATTTGGCAGATTTCAGCCTGCCAAATTCTCATCAAAATCAAAATGAATGTGTATGCGTGTGCATATTTGCTACACTGCGATTCTAAGCAGAGAGTGGAAAAGGAACTGAAAATGCAGTGTCAGAATTTTGATAAGCAGGGCTTGTCTGCCATGAAAGCAGTTGGAAAGAACGAGTCCAAAAATCTTGGCAGCAATGTGTGGCTTCAGTGGAGGCAGAACAGGGACTGGAATCCACCACTTGACCAGGCTGACACTTGTTTACAAGACCAGGCTCACAACTGTTACGAGAGCTAACAGTTTCTTACGGTAATCAGAGGATTGCTTTCATTAAATGCCATTTCAGCATGCTCCACAATGACTTGAACAGGCTTGGCTAATCACTGGATCCATTACAAACAAGAACATTTGGGTACTGCGCATTCC
Source organism: Ardeotis arabs (assembly GCA_011801015.1). NCBI lineage: Eukaryota > Metazoa > Chordata > Aves > Otidiformes > Otididae > Ardeotis > Ardeotis arabs. The sequence continues at coordinate 26,124 of JAAGAY010145112.1, forward strand.
CTTGTACCCCTCACATTCACAGTTGGCAGACTGCTGCTGCAGGAGGTGTAGCTGGTGAAGGCGGATTCTTTCTAGCTCTATTAAAGGGGTTTTTTTTTTTCAAATGAAAATTATGAGAAGACACTTCAAAGAAAGATGGAGAGTTCAAGATTTTTTTTTCTTTTTACTTTTTTTTTTAAGCTTCAAGCTGATAAGTGATCATCTGTGCAGAACAAGATATTAGAAGATTGGCACCTTCCATCTACCACAACATATTGATTCCTTCTACAGAAGGCACTAAGTACTGGCTTAAAACAGGAAATGAACAGCAGAATGCAGAGTTTTACCATGACACACAACAAACCCTGCTAACTGGCACAGCTTCGTAGTACAGTTTTCAGTTACTTACAATGGTGGTGATTATAGCAGCAATGGTTAGCATTTTTACAAGTACCACATAAATGTATAAATGTCAGAACATCTACAAAACATGCAGAATTTCAACAGCAACATCACTGACTCACACAATGCATAGAAATATTATTATTATTAAGCAAGACAGCGGATCTTTTTCTTATAAAACAAAAGAATTAACAAAATCTACTTTTTTTACAAACTGTTTTTAAAAAAGTTGAGTTGTCATTAAAGTCAGTGAGTGGAAGTTAGCCTTATAGAGAGGTTTAACTCTGAGAATGAATTGGTCACTTAGTAGAATTCACATTGTTAGGTGGAAATTTGGTTACATTGAAGCAAAATATGTTTTTCAACTGCTGTTTTGGGAGAAACAGTGCTAAACTGGACAATTTACAAAATGGGAGAAAACACATTCACCTTAAAAGATTAGAAAGATTAAACATCGCATGCAGGGAAATACAAAAGCCTTACTTCAGCTGTTTCTCCCTAGCACGGCTCACCACGAGATCAAGGGTTGTCATAGCAAAAAATGCTTTTCAAAGGCTGAGTTAAAGCCAGCAGATAATTAAAACAAATGGAAAAGATTTTCTAATTCCAGTGTAAAACAAAGTAGGATATTAAAGGATAAGGATTATGCTTGCCTTCTTTAGAAAAAGACAAAAACATCCATTGTGTTTGCCAGGCTTTCCCACTGCCTCCCCACTATCTTCATCACGCTTAGATGTGCTGCCATTTCTTTTTCTTCCAATCTTGACTAATTTGGTCTATGTTGACAGGTCTCAGACAGGTGAGTCAGATGGACAAAAGCAAACACTGACAACGCAACTATGGCCAGGCAATGTCCTTTCCCAGATACTTTAGACCCATTTGTTCCAGTGGGGCTAGTCATGTGCTTACAGCTACGTGCACTGAGCAGCCTGAGCTGGGTGGAAGCAGGCGGCACGGGCATGCATTTCTCACAGTGGTCTGCAGAACTGGCATGAAATCCCGTCCAGCAGCAGGCACTGCCATAAACGGGAGCACAACGAGGTTCTCATCATTTCCTCCCTGTGAGCTTTCAGACTCCATTAAGACAGTTCATGTCACGTCTCATCTGCACATCCCTGAACGCTCTGGCTATTTCTGCACCTCCATTTCACACCCATGCACCCCACCTTGGGCAGAGGAACCCAATCTTGCAAGCCACTCACAGAGAATGCTCCCACAGAAAGCAAAGCTTACAAGATCCAAACCATAAGCACCATGCAGAAAACAAAGGTCTCCACAAAGCAATTTACACTGCAGTCATCATTCAGTGCACCTCAGAGTCACTGGGAGAAGATTTGTCTTCCTACACAAAAGTGACCAAAATCAGTTTGAGGCCAGTTACTATGGCCTTGCCTTCTGTATCTATACTTTGAATCCACAAAACTATGACTTTAAATAAGAAGATGGAGAGGCTGAAGCATGTCTCCTGCCCTAGCTTGTTTTCAGGCTGGAAATTTGACATATAGTAAGTGTATTAAATGAGTGACAGTAGATGAGAAGGAGGAATTCCGGCAGGAGCCATGTGGGGCAGACCAGGGACTACTTAAGGCTACATGTGATTCAGGCTAGTTGAGAACATGCTATAATGGTAAGGAGGACAGCCTCAGCAAGATTACAGCCTTCAGAAAGCAGATCAAATTCTAAGCATGAGGAATGTTAGAGAGTCATTTTTGTTCACAAAAATAACAGCTCAAGTGGCAAATATAATCTCTGCAAAATTAATTTTAACAGTTTAGTTTTCCAGTGTAAGAATAACACAAAATTTCTGTTCAAAACATTTTGCATTTTCTTGATTCTTTTCCCCTCACTTGGCTGTTTTAGTTATTTTCTTGACACTTATGGACTGTATACAACAGTAGTAACCAAAAAACACAAAGGTGGACTCCCAAAGCATTGTGAAAGAGCTAAACACATCTTCTCATTCCTACTGAAACTCTGTCCTCCTGAATTTCAATGATAGCATCTACCTCATCAGTCTTTTAAACACTGTGAACAAAATCTCTATTAATTACAAAAGACCAAATTGAAATCTGAAAAGGTACAGATTTTTTCAGATATTAGTAACTGCTGTGTAAAGCATGCTGAGCACATGAATAAAAGATTAGGCAAAAGCATCCTAATCCCTTTGAAATAATAAGTCAATTTCCAATGCACAGACAACTCATTTAATGGCATTTGTATAATAAAACAAATAGAATTTTGTCTGCATTACCAATTAACACCAATTCAGTGAGGAAACAGAGGAAATAAATTCCTCTCGAGACACAGACTCTAGAGACTATGTTAACACCCATCAGTTCATGTAACGAGTAGATTTCATGCCAAACCAATTTTTTTCCCCATCAGATTAGGAATTAAAGCTTTAGACATCACCACTGCTTTGAACATGTTCCAGTGAATGGCTAGTATCAAACTTTTCAACAAGCTCACAGGTGTCTCTAAGCTGTGGGGCTTCTTAGCTCTCCAGCATTTCATCGTTACAAATGCCTCTCTGCTACTTTCAGGAAGGGTGGAAGTGCAGGAGGACAACTTCAGCAGAGCTTTGCCAGGCCTCAGCCAGACACACCACAGCGGGGAGGAATGGGCTGGCACCTGGTTTGCAGAAGTGGAACCAGTAGCAGTGCAACCACACAACTCGCCGGTGGCTCAGAGAAACCTGACTTGTCCTCAGAAGGGCCATTGCATCACCGGCTGAAGTTATGCTGCTGTGAGAGAAGTGATGTCCTTGGTGGCTCTTAGCTTTCCAAAACCCTTGAGGAGATTCGGCGCAGCCTCACGTGTCTGTCATACGTTGTCCACGGGGAAAGGCCCATAATTTCCTTGTGCTTAGGGCCTTCCCCCTTCTTGACTTGTAGACACCTGGCTGATAGGGGTGTCCTTGACAAGCTGGCTCTGCACAGAGGCAACAGATGTGCCAGGATACACCAGCTGATGCAGTACTGTCGCCAACCATGAAGGCACGCTTAGCATATGGGGACCATCACCAGAAAGTATAGTTCAAGGTTTTTGGCTTGGAATCTAGCCATACTTTATGCTGGACTGCCTTCTCTCCACACTCCTCCTCAGCACTGGGAGTTCAGATTCAGCACACACATGAAAGCACTGGCAGAAAACACATCCTCTTTCTTAACAACAAGGACAGCAAAGAACCCTCATTAAGAAGTGCAGGCCCATTTCCTGCCACATTTCATAGTGAACAGCTGAGTCCTTTTCTACCCTAACCCAGAGGCATGAATTGGGTCATTTCAGGCAAATCAAATGACATTTCTGTCTCCTTTAAGCTCTCCTCCTTCCCACAGATTCACATTGCTTCTTGGAGTTCAGGGAGTCAGTGGGGTCCCAATGCCTGTTGCCCACACCATGGAACTGATTTCCATGATGAAGTGAGCCCAAAAGTTTCATACTGTTGAGGATCAGTCATCTCAGTCCTTTTTATGGATGTCAGTGGAAGGCCAAACAGCACACAGATGTAGGCTTTGTCCTCTACACAGAGTGAATTTAATCTCATTTCATTATTTGAAAGCTTTCTCACAAAAAGCAGAAGAGAAGAGAGGGACAGTGCTGCCAGCACAAGAGATGCGAGCCTCCAGAGTGCACACGTGCAGTATCCCACACACCTCGCGTACCTGACGTGAGGCGATCCGCCCTGAGCACGATATCCCCAAAGCACAAGGTCACTTGATAGGCAGGGAGGAAGCTCTTAGCCAAGAGCCACCCTACACAAAGTGGTCTCCTTGCCCCACGGAGAGGGGAATATTAGAGGATCAGGGATGATGAGAGGAGCAGGGATGCCAGGGTTGGGGAAGACCAGTCAGTCAATCACAGTCACTTGCAGCTTATTGTCAGGAGGAATGATCAGCCCATGCACCACATGTGCTAGTCAGGTCAGTCAATGCACTTATGGGATGTATGCAGACATGGTGACAAGAAAGAGTAAATAGAAGCCGGACAGGGAGGAAACTAGTGCAACAAGAATCTCAGTTTCCCTTAAGGCTGTTTCAGTCCTTAGGGCTGCCCAGGCTCCAGAGTGACACAACATCTGCTCTTCCTGATCCCCATCTTCCCACTCCACATCACTTGCGCAAACAGCAGAACAAGATCCAGTCACAAACATCTGAGACAAGCATGCACTGCAGTACATGATGCTTGCATCTCACTCTCTACACAGCTTTCTAAGAGGGCAACTACCCTGTAGACTGAATACCAGTGCACAGCAGCTGCTAAAATCAAAACCACAATAGCTCAAAAGCATTGATATTCTTTATGAAGGAGAATGTGCAACAGGGACACTGTTTCCATTGTTAGATTGTCCTATATGTCAACAGCCGAGATGCCGCTATCACAGAATAATTGCACTATGCAAATGAACAGGGTATGTGTTGTTATTTTAGATATCCCTTGTAATTCAGTCTACAACGTAGTTCACAACAGTATTTCATTCTCCTGCACTTAAAAATACATTTTGTTGCATAAATACATATTTGTATTTGAAAATTAAACAGGCAGTTTGCAACACTCAGATATCACAGACTTCAGTTCCAACTGCCTGCATGAATACATGTACATTGTGCAAACCCACAATATCATAAATACATGCATGACTGACTAATAAGACAGAGCTTAAGCCGTCCATGTGCCCACAGCTCTGCTCAGCTAAGTGTGCAATCACATGAACAGATCCAAGTGCAGGTATTGTGCACAGTTGCATCCAGATCAGTCCAGTGACATCCATGTATAATCCCCATGTCTGACTCTTGGTTTGGTGTCATGAGAAGGCCACGTGGGAAAGCCTGTGCTAACATTGATGCAGACTCCTTCACGCTGTGTGTGGGCCTGTGCATTGGCACTCTGCCTCTTTCTTAAGTTCAAGGACAAATTTTGCTCTTGGTAGCAGCGAGCAATTATCTCAAAAGCTGGTAGACGGTTCTGAAGGCAAACAATACATCTAAAAATGATTCAGAAGGGTCTCAATCTGCATTAGCCTTTTGATGGGTTTCCAAGGCTGCAGGAGATGAGCCAGGCTAATGACTCTGTGATACTGAATGCAGAGGGAACACCCTCCTCTCTCTTCTCCACTGGCTCTGCATCTCCATTTGTGAGCAGATTCAACTCAGTAATCTGGCAGAAAATTATCTGACTTCCCCCTTTTTCTGCAGCATTTTCTGCTGGGCTAAGCTGAAATGACTAACTGAAGAGGTCTAATACCAGATCAAAGAAAGGTGAGTGGCAGGAAAAAAGGAAGGGAAAAAGAAAAGAGAAAAGCAAGCCCCATTTTGGAGCCAGCCACCCCAATCTTATGGAAATCATAGCCTTACTGTGGGGCAAAACCTCAGCTGCCACATCAGAGCACAACATAGTCAAGAGCACAGCCAGGTGCCGGCAGTGCCTCACCATATGCCACCCCACCCAACCACCAGCTTACAGGCTGTGCTGGATGGGAGCACTACGGTGTTTGGCCAGCTGTCCTTTTGATTTAATGGTAAAAAGCACTCGGTATCAGGAGCTTAGGCAGAGAGGAAAATTTATAAGAGTTGGCAACGCTAGCTCTGGCGATGCTGCCATGTCTCAGCCCCAGGGAAGCTGCACACCACTGCGGTGAGCTTGCAGCTTGCTGGTGGAGCAGGTTTGAAACCCTCAGTCAGAGTACTGGGAGACAATCACAAGCAACTGAGTTGTCACCTTCAGCTGAGCTGCAGCGACTGGGACATCTGCTCTCCCACCAGCATGAAACAAAACCATGACCTTAAATCTGAAGTCTCCCTCCCAGTGGGTTAGCAACCCTCCCAAGACCTTAATACAAACAGTAATTCATTAAGCTGTAGTCACTCAATTCCTTGCCAACTGTCCACAAATGAAAACTAGGTAATATGTTGTGCTAAATGCCCTTCACAGCTAATAAATTTATTTTTGGAGTATGATATGACTTGAGTATCATATCCTGGCCATAGGTGTTTAACTGCTTTAACATGTAGTCTATCTGGGGCTGCCTCGTCAGAATCTGCCAGGCAATCTGCCATCAGCACCAACTGGAAGCTGGAGTTACAAAGCAGAACAAAACCACCCCTATAATATTGAGGCTATCATAATAAGCATACATACTGCACAACTTATCCCCCAACCAGACCAGCAAAAGCTGTTGATGTGCCCTGCTAAGCGAAGGGTATCAGAGACGTTGCCTCATCCAGTGCACGGGCTGGACATCAGCACAAAGCATCCAAATACTGTGGTAAACAACAACCCAGATAGTATGTGGAGTCAAGAAGTCACGGGAAATTCTTTTTATGACCTCCCAGCTCAAAACCCAAGAGTGCCCGCCTTCTTTGTTCTGGGTCACTCTGAGCATTTTTGGCTCCTGGCGATGGAGCCAAGGTCTGTGTTGGGGCTGAATTACAGGACTGATGTGAAGCAGCACTTCAAAGACCTGCTTACAGCATGGCATGTCCACAGACAGTGATCCACCTCGCAGACAAGAATAATTATGGAATTACCACACCGAACAGCCCACACAAAATAGCCCATTCTGAAGCAACATGCATAAGGCATACTCACAGAAGATGTGAACCATTGCCAAGCCCTGAGCCTGATATTAGTATGAGAAGCAATTTGGCTATAAGGGGTTTTCCTGCCTTGTGGGGATTGAGGAGAGACACAAGACAGCCACACCATGGGGTGGCTTCGTTCCCCTACAAGCTCAAGGCAAGTCTACCCAGCAAAGAAGGGCAGTTGGTCAGGGGAAGAGAGGTGGGAAGCAGAGATCTGCTGCCCCACAAGGGCCAGCAGATACCTAGTCTCATGTTGCAGCGCAGGAAAGGCAAGGTAGGGAAGCAGCTCAGATCCTGCAATAACTGCCACTGGGAGGTGCCGAAATGAGTGCCAACATGGGAGAAACACAAGATCAAAGACTTTCCTAGAGGTTGTCTCCATGGCTGAGCTCTCACCAGGGACCCCCAAGGACCTGCTTGGAATAGGACCCCTTGCACCCAAGCAAATATTAAGAACAGCTGCGTGAGTAATCCTCAGTAAGAAATAGCAAAGAAATCCCACAGAGAGTAGCAACAGCCTTGCAAAACTATTTTTAACTGTATCACATGAAAAGCACTGCCATGAAAAGGCAAGGCTATGCAAACAGCAATCAGATGGCTGGCCTCATCTGGAAGCTGGGCAGCTGTCTTGCTGGCTGCACCCCAAGACTTTTTGTGCTTCCCTCTCCTTCACCTACAAGTCAGACTTGCCATGGCACTGAAAGTCGTGGACACAGCTTGCACTCACTTCAGTAGTGTCATTATTTGGTCTCAAGCCCCAAAACCAAGTCACAAAAGCACAGCTCTGCAGTATGAATGACTGCCTGTGCCCACCAATCCACTGCCCACCTACAGCCCTGAGAGACAGTGACCAGAAACTCAGAGGTTGCAGATTTGGTGGTTAGACTGCCATGTCATGCAAGACCCTGGGACAGCTGGGACACAGGAAACCCAGACTTTGTACCAGCCTTGCCATGTGCGGAGCACAGAGATCAGAGCCAGGCTGAGTCACCTGCAGGAAGCTTCATGGGAGGGCAGATGTTTGTTATAGTGGAAATCTCTGCTCTTAGACCGTCCAGTGGCACATCTGCTACCTATCCCATCCCCAAACAACACCTTCAATAAGGCTGAAGTGAGGTGCAGACACTCTGCCACCTCCCTCACACACAGGAACACTTCATCCTAGCAACACAGAAAACAGGTTTTAAATGGTGCCAGGTGAGTTACTTCTACTTCTGTCTGCTACCTTTGTTTCACTCTTTCTTTGGAATTAGTGACGATTAAAGTCACGCACATTTGCAGATCTGAAGAGTATGAAGGGTGCGCAGGAATGTGAAGGAATAAAGACAAACAAACATAACGAAACACAACAAAAACAAACTCATAAAAAACAAAAAAAAAATCCCCTCAGTAACAGTTTGATCCAACACCCATGGGAAGTCAGCTGAGGTTGACTCTTTCATTGACTTCCATATGCATTAGATCGCCCTGGTGGACCTGTCTAAAGCGTCATCACGGCCCTAGGATATCCTAGTGGAACACAAACTGAGCTGAATTACTTGAGAAGTACTGTATATCATTTCAAAGGTCAAGAATTGTAATCATTCACTGAAATACTGAATTTGTTAGTGTTTTCCCCATACTTACAGAAGAACAATTACATTGTAAAGTCAAATGTTGGAACTGTAGCACTCATTATTTCAAGGTTTTAAGGACCAAATTTTGCCTTCAGATTCATATCTATATTTTCCATTGTCTGCAATGGAAATAGATTATGAGCAGCTGACTTAAATTTGTTTTCCAGCACTTCCAACCACCCAGCTTTTTAATGTTCTATAGTAAATACAAAATCATCATTACACTCTCTATGCTATTTTTTTTCTGGATTTCAAATGATGGCTTAAGACATATTTGATGCATTTTTTCTGTACAGTTTGAGATAAGATTGTGGATTTTTCTGCACTGTTGCATTCCCCAGAATACTGAAAGAGTGGCTCTAAGTCAGTAGATTTTACATTAAGTATACACAGTGACAAAATACTAACAACTCATGCTTAAACAGTTAAAATTATGTGTATGACAGTTTTTGCCATTATACTTTTGCATATTGTTGAAAACAATACTTTTTAGTCTAAAGACCAGCAACATTTTGATTACAGAAAATCATCAACAAAACCAAAAGTTAAAAATAGCCTTTAGCTGACTTCAGGATTTTCTTCCCATCTGGCATAAATAAGCCTCAGGAAGCAAAATAAAAAAACAGACAAAAATTGTTGTAAATGGTTTCATGAACTTACATTGGCGTATCTCTTATTTCTTGGTCTTGCTAACCAAGAATAAGCCAGCAGGTAAGAAGCAGTAGCCAGTGACAAGTTTGTCTCCTCTACTCTTGGAGACCGTGTTAAAACAAGAAGTTGAAAAATGCTTTAAAATAGAATTGCTACGTAAGCCTGGGGATTTACACTCAGTGATGTATGCGTGTTAAAAATGGTATTTCTAGTCTATCTTGTGTCGCCTGAGAACCATTTTTGTCCTTTTAAAATCTGCATTTATATTATAACCCATAAGTACCTTTCATTTTTGTATTAACACTATAAATACTATGTTAGTAATACTAAACTATTTCTATTGACTTATTTGTAAAAAGAAAAATATATTATATATTTATATATTTTTATAAAGTGAATTAACACTGGAGAGAGGGCTATAGGGGAATAGCATACAATCACAGTTGATGTGTATTACTGGGCACAAATTCAATGCTTGAAACAAAAAGGAAAAGAAAAAAAGTGTTCAGGTCATATCCCTCTTTCAAGCTGTGTCAGATGAAGAGTCATAGGATGCTGACACTATGAAGTTGCCAGTATTGGAGTGGCTCGCCATGGACTGGGCAGCCTGCTGGCTCAAGTTATTGCAGATCAGCACCAGCTGGTTGCTCTGCGCTTCTGAGAGGGTGCTACAGCTCTGGTAGACGCTGAAGTTGGTCTTCCTGCCAGGGATGTTGCCTTTCTCACACATCGTCTTTACCATCTTGGCAAGCTTGTTTTTCCCCAGGGCTTGGCAATTGTACCAGTGAAGCGCAGCCAAGTTGACAACGGGTTTGATGGACAGGTAAAAAGGTGCGTCCTCATAGCGCATGGCTGGAGGTCGCCTCTGGGCATACTCCTTGTAGTCTTGCACTGGGCAGGTCTGTGGGGAGTGCTGGGTGGCGTACACCCGGGAGTCCGTCCCGCCTCTCTTGCTCTTGGCATTGACGTCTCCGTTGTCTGGCCCCATCCACTCCAGGTACTCCAGCCCAGTCTCTGTCACCCGCAGGCGGATGTCTCCCCACTTCAGGGTGGACCCATGGAAACCCGTGCAGTGTCCAAACGCCTTAGTATTGTTTAGCCAGACAAGGTTCAGCAGCCCTTCAGGATTGTACCGGCTCAACAAGCCTCTTTTGCGCAGGATAAGCTCATCAGCAAAGGTGAGCTTCATGGATTTGTGTGGCTTATTTCCTTTTCCTTTACACCTCAGCTCTATCTGCTTTTGCTTTAGAGCTTCCTGGGACCTCTTGAACTCCTTATCCCTCGTAATACTGTATCCATACCTGTGCTCTTTGAGATATCGCTCTAGCCCACACTGATAGTTGGCCAGGCTGTTTGGCTCATATTCAGACCCATCCTTTTGTCTGGCGTCCACAAAGAAGGATGCAAGGTAGGCATCAAGCTCTTTGCAGGGGATGACATAGATCTCCCGCGTCTCTGAGGGGTACTTGGAGATGAGGAACTCTCGGAAATTGCGGAGAGCCGTCTGTGTGCTGCGAATGGTCTTTTCGTTCTGCTCCCTGCTGAGCTCTGCCGCCCTCTCATCTTGGTCTGGAAGAGGGAGAAGGGGAAAGACAAAAGAAAGCAGAAGCATTAAGTTTGTGCAACACTTTTCCCCAGAACAAATTTCCTTAAAAAGGAAAAAAACGCAAAAGAAATGAAAATCAATTTCACAAAGAGCACTGGAAAACATCACTACATACCTGTCATATGACTGAAAAGCCAACTTCAGTTTCACAAATGATGTACTAGAGTATGGCACAAAACCAAAGTGAGCTCCTCATGACTCTAGGGCACAGTTTTGTGCATGGAGATTTGTGAAAACAGTGGGATTAGAGGCAATCTGCTTTTTAGAACAAAATGCAACGTAGAAGGTTTTTCTGTGGATCCCAATGCTGTGTGTAGGGCCCAGTCCAAGTAATAAGCCCATTCTGAATTGCTTCATTTGTGAAACCAGAGGTTGTACTGGTTCCAATTGTTTTCTACAAAAAAACCCTAAAGCATCATATTTATGACAGTCAAAATTATCTTTAATCAGACACAGTCTAAAAGAGCTAAGTAAAAATAGACATAAATGTACAGTACAAAATAACACAGCACATCCTAACAAAGGAGTTGGCAGGTAAAAGTACTACAGAGCGATGTGTAATTTACAAATATACAAGAATTTTAAAAAGTTAATATGTTCACATCAGAAGATACGGGAAAAAAAGTATGTTTATACAGTCTCTCTACATAATCATGCTGTACCTTGACAGTGGAAGTACAATTGTGACCATTTCTTTTCATTTTGCAGGAAAATCAAATTCTGGAAACAACTTTATATTGCTCTATAGGGTTATACTCAAAGGTCCTTAGAATTAGTGACATATCAAACCACAAAATTCAGATGCTACCACTACAATGCTTATTACTGATAGTTGATTTGCAGGGTGAACATGAGATAAGCATAAAACGGAAAAGCTTTCTACTTGTAAGTGATTTATGTACTTAAAGACTGTTTTCTTGGCATATGCAAACCGTCTGTACAAGGATGCAGCTTACAAGCACATACGTGCTACTGTCGTTATGAATGTGACAAACCTTAATGGTTCTAGAAAATTAACAGCAAGTGCAAAGAAGGAAAAAAAAATCAATGATTTGGCTATTCTCTGTAATTGTGAATGGAACATTCTTTTTTCTCTCTTCCCCTTAACAAGCAGAAGAGGGGGGAAAAGCAAGTTGTTTTTTGTTCTATCTCACTGCAAACCCCATGCATTTTTGTGTCCTTTCAGCAGTGCCACAGTATCATTCCCCAGGTGTTTCCCACCCAACAAACGCACAACAAAGTGATACGTGACCAGATGAAGTTCCCACTGCCTCTCTGTCATTCAGGCCAAACTCATGTCAGGCTCATGCTTTGCAGCAGTGCTCACATGCTGGCTCCTTGTGCCCGCTCTGTCCTGCAAGCCTGTTAACAGGGGAGGCAAGAGGGAAAGGAAGGTGGCCCACCTTCTTCCCTAGTCTATCTGCAATGTTTCATGCGGTGCAGAAACATCTGTGTAGAGCTAGGCAGCTTCCCCTTCCACCCATCTACAGAGTGCCTCTGAAGGGAGTTCATCCCATCACCTCTGTACCACAGCAGACAGGCACTGAGAGTGACTTGACACAGGACTTGCCAGCAGGCCAGGAACAGGGCTGAGTTTATATCCCCCAGGACCAGGTTCTAGGTCTTGACTGTGAGGCATCCGCTGCATCCACAGCATTCAGTGAAACCTATGGAGAGCGGTCCTCGAACCCTCTGCAAAGCACAGAGAAGCGGAGACCTGCAGCTGAGGCCTTCCGTGGCTTCTGCAGCCAAGAAAAATGCTGCCACAGAGCACTGAGGTTTGCTCTGACTGTGCTCAAAGGGAAAAAGAAAGGGTCACCAGCCTGTTTCAGAAACTGGTGTTAACATTGATGTCAGTATCAAAGAGCTCCTAGCAGCCTGCAGGGAAATCTCATGCTTTAGGCAATGTATAGCCTTTTATTATGGCTAGATGCAGGCTGGAAATAAAGAGACAAAGCTGTTTGAAGCTCTGAAACAAACTTTTACTCTGGTACCTTGTTCATTGCACCCACCACCACCACTTAAAGCACCGTGTAAGTAATCAGTGCTTTGACTGACAGCCTACATTTTAAGTCCTGTTTCAATATAAACAGCACATATAATGGCTCAGTTTTATACATGTCATCAATCACTATTTCTTAGAGGACAGCCTGTCACAACACAGCAGTGACACCCAGTCAGTCATTTATGTTATGGCATCTTTCCTTAATCTGCAACGGAAATTACCATATCTACAGCTAACAGTTATAAAACCCATGCTGAACTAAAGATCCCCTGAAGTTGCAGGAGCGAAAACTGCATTCCTGCAGTGCTGTGGTATGTTACTCCACAAGGCAGGTGGGAAATGTTAAAGATAATGGTTCAGCTCCTTATCCAGGCACATCAGGAGAGCTACATCAATTTTGACTGTGAATTTAGCCTGCGGTGGTAGTTCATTATTCTCTACCTAAGAGACTGCTCAAATTATCAGGGATATCTCATAGCATGGGACAAATGCAGGGAGGTAGTGAGACCAAATGGACAGAGTCCGAGAGAGCCGAAGTCATCAGATGTCAGCTGAGCCACCGTCATCATCTGCATACGCTCTTCATCCACAGCAAAAGCAGACAATGCAGCTAAGCCTAACTTAACTAAGACAGCTCTTTATGGCCTAGGATAGATGAGGAAGGAGACATAATGCTTCATGTTATCAAAATCTCACTTCTTAATTTAATCAAGGGGATTTCATAGTACTGAAAGAAACCATACAATCCATCTACAACTATTATGGAGACATAAATTGCATCCAGGCATGCTTTCAGTACCACTAAACTTTGTGCTTTCTGCTAATTTCATAATCTTATTCTCTGTTATTTTGGTGGTTGACCCTTGTCAGCACCTAAGTGCCTCACAGCCACTTGCTCACTCCCCACCCAACAGGGACGTGAAAGAGAGTAGGAAGAGCAAATGGGAGAAAACTCATGAGATAAGACAAAGACAGTTTAATAATGGAAAGAAAGAGGAAAAAGAAACCCAACTGACAAGTGACGCAAAGGCAATCATACAGCACCTCTCACGAGTACACCAATGTCCAGTCTCTGAGCAATGCCCACCTCCCCTCAAAAAAACCCTCCCTTCAGTTTTTATTGCTGAGCATGATGTCATAGGGCACATAATATCCCCTTGGTTAGTCTCAGTGGGCTGTCCCTGTTGTGTCCCCTCCCAACCTCTTGCCTACCCTAGGACTAGTTGCTGGGGGGACAGAGTGGGAAAAAGAGAAAGCCTTGACACTGTGCAAGTCCAGCTCATCAAAAGCTAAAATACTGATGTGCAATTAACACTGGTTTAGGCACAAACCCGAAATACAGCAGAGTATGAGTGGCTACAAAGAAAGTTTACTCCCTCCCAACCAGACCCAAATTATGCCATTTGGATCACTAATGAAACAGTACCCAAGACCAGGTGCACCCTGCATCCTTTCCGTCCAACCTTTGACAGGAGAAGGAGACCAAAAAATTATCCTCTGGGTGCAGTCTGCAAATGGCCCCTGTAAAACACTTAGAACAGACCTGTTTACTCTACACATCTCTACTTTGCCTACAGGAAATAGTACAAACAACATCAAAGACCTTTCCACATTCTGGATATTTGGAACTGATTGCTTCTGCTCTAGCCTCATGGCCTTGCGACCTTGTCAGAGAAGATTAGGTTGCTGTAATGTCATTTTGCTCCTTACAAATCCACACAGACTGACAGATAAAGAAAGGCTACATAAAAGTAATTTAATCAATAAGAACTCAAGACTATAATGCATCTCAACTGCCATCACAGTGAATTTTTGAAAATGTGTATGTTACGTTAAGGATATGACAACACGGGAGAACTGTTGAGGTACAAGACTTCATCACTGAGTCTGACTATTGAAAGCGAATGTTCTTGTCCTGAGACAGGAGTGTTTCCAATCTAACAGTTCCCCGATGTTTGCTTGGTCTCCCTTTGCTGCATCTTGCTGAGTAGAGACCAAAAGCTCTTTTGGCTGGGGCTTACTTCTTTTTTTTTTCATTTTCTGTGGTCCTGCTGGAAACTACTGGGAATCTACATTAGTTCCTTGACCACTGCAAGTATAAACCTGTTTGCTCTTGGGCCTCCACTGCTCATATTATCATCAACTCTTTGGTGTACATGTGTTCCAAAACTGGGTAAAAGCACAGAAAATAAAAAAATCACAAAGCACTCCTCAATACAAGACTACACCTCTGTATCAGGAACGCCCTGAGCCACAACTTGCTGGAGGACAGGAGGGTGGGGAGGTGTCATATATGCTTACACCTTTCTTATTGTCTTCTGTAAGTGTCTGTTGCTAGGCTCTAGGAAGACAGATACGCTCATGTTATGGTCTGATTTGTGTTGGCTAGTAAAATGGTCTGAACCAACCAACCAAAAACTCTTGTCTTCTTTGCTCTACCAAGCCAAGCTATCCTTAACGCCTCTTCCTTGTTATAATGCAACCTTTGGAGTTGGCAGTGCTGTCACTCCTGTTTCACAGACTAGAAGCAGAAACATAATAAATAAATTGACTTGGAGATGCATTTCCTGAGGTCCTGCCCCGCACCAGCTGCATGACTGCACAAAGGACCTGGTTGGAGCTCTTGTGTTTCCTATCTGATCCCACAGCACAGTTTCATTTCCAGGAAAATCAGAATGGGGCAGAAAAGGTCAGTAAAACCCACTCTGCTGTGGGATCCAGGGTGAACTCCCAACTAAGAGTTTGAAAAAGTGCCAAGTAGTTTAGATGCCCAAGTTTAAGTGTAGCCAAAGGGACAAAGTGACCTGGCAGAGATTAAACAGAAACCTAGTGGGAGCCAAGTATCCCAGGCTAGCCCACAACCAAGAAATGATCCCTCCCACAGAGCAACAGCTGTCTTCTGATCTTTTCATAATCTGATCTTAACGCAGCCAAGACTTTTATCAGCAGAGTTATCAGACTCAGGGTTGTTTTTATTTCAGCTTGCACACATACACACACTCAAACTCCCTGAAAAGGACATAACCTCTGTAATTATGTTTGCGGGGGGAAAGGCATTTGCTTTCACAACAGACATATGCAGACTGTTAATGTTCAGAGAGGGTTTGTAACATTATTGGGAGTCACGAACCTGAGCTATTATTGCAAACTCCGCTTAAGGTAGGTAGTGAGATCTCAGAAGAAATACATTAAGTAAGGTGGGGTTTTTGGTGGTAATCACACTACGAGCCGAAGTCTTCTCTGATTGATTTGTGTTCTGACTAGAAAAATGCTTTTGCAGCAGACCTGCTGCTACCAAAACACTTTCATTCAGGTGAAGCCTAGTCAACCACACACAGGGCATCACACATCTCCAGGCTGGAGCTAAGTGCTCTCTCTCCACGCCCCAGCAATTTGCAGATTGTCTCTTGACCCTGCTCTACAATTACTGAAAAGCAGCGACATCCAACCTACAGGCCATGGCCATATGCAGCTCACTGAAACAGTTAGCATAAACCACAGCCTGCTCTTTCTTTTCTCCTGTGCCCTTCTGTTTCAAGATGGTATCTGCAGGCAAACACTCTCAAGTCAACAACCACAGTGGGCAGAGGTCTTGCTGTTGTGCAAGGGAGGTTTGGTCAAGTCATGTGTGGGGAAAGGCTGGGGGACCCTCTAAACGTGCCCCCCTGGAAGCACTGCTACAGCTCCCTGCTTAGGAACGGCTGAACGGCACCGTAGTACCACGGCATCCCCAAATATCAGTCCTCTTTCTGCATGCAAAAATTAGAAGCTGACACCTGTTTTTCACTGTATCATAGGAATAATCATGTGAAGCCATTCTCCCACCTCGTTGTTGAAAAGCAAGAGTGAGGGTAAGAGCAGGAGGTCTCCCTGGCAGAAGTGTCTCTGGGCATTCGCAGAAACACCCTGAGATTAAGCGACAGAGATCACTTGGAGAATGATATTTTTGGCACTTTTACTGTCTGATGTGGACTAACTTCCTTGGGGCAACTCCTACACACATGCAGCAGTCAAAGGCTTAAGTCAAAAATACATATCTTTTAATGTAATTATTTCATATCCAACAATAACCGTTTCTTTAGGAAGTCCTAAGGCCAAAAAAGCGCTCTTCCTGTGCCATAATATTCATACTTAAGCTTAGGCTTGATGAGTCTGAAGCAAAAGAGGGGGGAAAACCCTGTGACAGCCTGGAGACTTTCATCAGGTTTTGACATCTAACAGCTTCTCAGCTCTGCAGGATCAAAGGATTAACTTGTTAGCTGCAGATTACTGAAGTACAAGAAAGTGCTCCTGCACTTTTTCTTTAGTTTCTGCCCTACCCATCTGATGTTGCTATTAATTCTAACAATTAAAGTTCTCTACTTCCACTCCTTGAGTCAAACTCTACGTAGTTTAACATTTTCAGAAAAGGCTTTCATTAGCATGTAAAATCTGCAGGATGACAGAAATTTGTTAATTAAAATCAATTTATGAAAGATGCTATGTTTTTTGGCCAAAATAAATTATGCTTCTATTCAGTTAATCTCCTCCAACAAAACTATCAGTGAAATATTTTATGATTCTAAAATTAAAAAGCTTTAGATTCTATCCAAGAAAAAAGGACATAGATTGCAAGCAAATGAGCATATTTATACATTGGTACCTCCATGAAGTAAGCATCACTAAAATAAACTTTAGTCATCTGTCCTTGACAGGCTGGAGAGGTGGGCCCGTGCCAACCTCATGCAGTTCAACCAGGACAAGTGCAAGGTCCTGCACAGGGGTCATGGCAATCCCAGGCACAAATACAGGCTGGGCGGAGAATGGATGGAGAGCAGCCCTGAGGAGAAGGACTTGGGAGTACTGGTGGACGAGAAGCTCAACATGAGCCGGCAATGCGCCCTGGCGGCCCAGAAGGCCAACCGCATCCTGGGCTGCATCAACAGGAGCGTGGCCAGCAGGTCGAGGGAGGTGATTCTCCTCCTCTACTCTGCCCTGGTGAGACCCCACCTGGAGTACTGTGTCCAGTTCTGGAGTCCCCAACATAAGAAGGACATGGACCAATTGGAGAAGGTCCAGAGGAGGGCCACAAAGATGATAAGAGGGATGGAGCACCTCTCCTATGAAGAAAGGCTGAGAGAGTTGGGGCTGTTCAGCCTGGAGAAGAGGAGGCTCCGGGGAGACCTTACAGCGGTCTTCCAGTACCTCAAGAGAGCCTACAAGAGAGACAGGGAGAGGCTGTTCAGTAGGGCCTGTTGTGATAGGACGAGGGGTAATGGTTTTAAAATAGATGAAGGTAGATTTAGATTGGATGTTAGGAAAAAATTTTTCACAATGAGAGTTGTAGAACACTGGAGCAGGTTGCCCAGAGAGGTGGTGGATGCCCCATCCCTGGAAACATTCAAGGCCAGGTTGGATGGGGCTCTGAGCAACCTGATCTAGTGGGGGATGTCCCTGCTCCTTGCAGGGGGGTTGGACTAGATGACCTCTGAAGGTCCCTTCCAACTCTAACCATTCTATGATTCTATGATCTGTACATTTTTTGCAAAGTACAGAATGGTCTGATAAATGGATGCTCATTCAGACACTAGGGCTGGTTTTCTGTTTGTGTTCACTTTCACTACTTTCTTACCATGACAGCCTGAAAATATAGGAGGTGCAATCTGGCTGCCGGCAAAGTCAAAAATAACATTCACATCACCATTAATGGGACTACTGCATGATCCCCGGATGACAGAAAATTCGTAGTCCTGACAAGGGACTGAGAACTTCTGTCCTCCTATGACTGACAGGATCAACCTTTTAGGCAGCGGATACTAGCAATCACTAATGAATGGCGCAAAACAGCACTGCTCAAAGGACTTTGATTTGTACAAAGCTCCGTTCCTTCTCCACCTGTGATATCTGAGCTGTTTCAACACAAAGGTTCTAAAAAATGCATTTTCTAAATCAAAATGTTTTCATTTCTTCAAAGTATGATCTCCACTTCATCTAGTTGTCTGGTTTTGGTTTTGTCAGGGCTTGTGGAAAAGAGAAGTGTTGCTTATTAGTTCTACCTCACATTTCACTTCTTCCACTGAACACTTAGAGCGGTACTTCTCAGGTATGAGACTGTATAGCTTCCTGTCTCCTTTTGAAGCTGTTCTGTGATGCACGGTGTGAACTGCTGCAATGCAAAATGGGATGCATTTCCTCTGTACCCCAACAGTGGCACTACTCAGTTCATATCTACCCAGATCCCACCTCCATTTGGCAGGAACAAATACACCAACTCCAGCTCTCCCAAGCTTACCCAACACTGCCGCACTTCACAGCAGGATACCTTAGCTGCTCCCTGGGGCACAGCATTGAGAACAGCAGAAGCAGAAGATATTTTACAAGAGCACTGGAGAAACTCATATATCTGGTACTTAGGTGATGTCCAGGCAAAACATACTCAGCTTAGAGCTGGAGTGGAGTCTGCTATTTTAGCTGCCCTGCTCCAAATCAGCCATACTGGTATTGTAACCAGTCATACTGGTATTGTAACCAGACCTGGAACCAGTCCCAGGTCTACTTGTCCTGCCTCATCCCTCTCATATCTCCATGCTAGCTATTACCTTTACAGGAAGTCTATAAAAGCAAGTTCTTCAGACCCTTATATAATTGACTGAGGTTCAGGGACCCAAGTCTTTGTAGAGCTGGAGGATATAAAAGCTATGTTTGGAGTTTTCCATACCACAAACCTAAAAATATTAGAAAACTTTAAAAATGTGAAATTCCTTTCTTTTCAAAGTGACTAAACTTTCTTCAACTATGTTCACTTCTAACACATAATTGCTCCTCTTTCAGAGCTCAGGTTAAAAAAAATCAAGTAGATTGCTGAAATTGGAGTGCTGCTGGAATTGGCACGCGGCAAAACACTACCCAGAATGTGAAGCAAATGTCAGCTTTATGTTGGGCATGCATCTTTGTATACAGCTATATAATATTCCCATAATTTCCAACCAATTTACAGCTAACTCTTACTTAGAAAACTCAAAGTACTGATTTCCATTTAAGGCTAAAGACAAGAGATATTTTTTGTCAATTATTTCTTCACGTTAAATATTTAACTCTGGAAAACAGAATTATTTTTACCCAGCACTTTTTAGCAACACAGTGAAATGTTGCTCTTTCAAAGCATGTTATTTACTTCATAATCTGTGGCAGAGGGAACTAAAGGAGTATGTCCGTAATTGTCTAACCTACCCTGAGAACTGGAAGCTGGATGATGCATGGCAGAAGCAATGCACTCATTTTCCAAGAGGACTTCACTGGCTTCACACCAGTCCAGAAAGTGTTGCGCACACATCCTCAGCAGAATATCTGGTTTTCTCCCATGTACGTTTCCAATTCAACAAGGCATATTTTAAGTGCATTCTAGATTGAGGTCCCTGTATTTAAGTATATGCTAATGTAGAAATCAACTGGACTAAGTCATTGTATGTTCAGAAGGTGGAAGAAGGGCACAACTGAGTAACATTTATATGTATAAGATGACGCAATTCAGAAGTTGCTAAGAGAAAAACAAGAAGAAAAAATCAAAATGAGGAGAGAAAAGCTGTAAGGCTCTGAGAAACACCTCCTTTGCTGAATTACTCTTATTATTTAAAAATTAATGAAGCATTAGGGTACCCATACAAATTGTCACACCAAAGCTCCATTTCTTATATAAGAAAAAGAAATTACATTTTCCATAATG
>JAAGAY010145112.1:47247-62502 GCA_011801015.1 Ardeotis arabs
GTAATTGTCTAACCTACCCTGAGAACTGGAAGCTGGATGATGCATGGCAGAAGCAATGCACTCATTTTCCAAGAGGACTTCACTGGCTTCACACCAGTCCAGAAAGTGTTGCGCACACATCCTCAGCAGAATATCTGGTTTTCTCCCATGTACGTTTCCAATTCAACAAGGCATATTTTAAGTGCATTCTAGATTGAGGTCCCTGTATTTAAGTATATGCTAATGTAGAAATCAACTGGACTAAGTCATTGTATGTTCAGAAGGTGGAAGAAGGGCACAACTGAGTAACATTTATATGTATAAGATGACGCAATTCAGAAGTTGCTAAGAGAAAAACAAGAAGAAAAAATCAAAATGAGGAGAGAAAAGCTGTAAGGCTCTGAGAAACACCTCCTTTGCTGAATTACTCTTATTATTTAAAAATTAATGAAGCATTAGGGTACCCATACAAATTGTCACACCAAAGCTCCATTTCTTATATAAGAAAAAGAAATTACATTTTCCATAATGTTTCCACCTTTAGAAGTTCATACAGAGAAAGCTAGATTTACATGTGTAAAGAGATCTCACAAGCACTAATTGCTCAGCCAGCAACTTGACTAGTGGGCTGGTTTGCACGAAATCACAGGTACAAATTTATGTCATTTTTGAAAATCTAATGCAGTGGAATTTTGTGCCTGTCTGTGGTTGCAAACCCTGTGGAACAAGAATGAGAAACAGGACACAAACATATATCCCCTTACAGTTTAGTCTTCTCTTTACATGCCACCTCACATCACCAGAGACTTAGCATGTTCTCAGCTACAGTCCACCAGCACTTTTAATGTCACTGCATTTAAGAGCTAACTTTAATAAGCATACTTGAGAAAGCAATGTAAAGGGTCTCAAAGGGATAAGCCAGGGCTATGAAGTTTGTCTACTTTTAATTCACTCCAGACAGCAGCTGAGAGGCAGAGTTGGGACATATGGGAGGGAAATAAAGATGAGGGGGAGAGAAGGGAGAATTAGAACAAAGGGATGTGAAAAAAACCTCAACATTGAAGAGAGAGATTAAAAACAGATGAGGATCCTCATCATCTGAAATCTAATTTATATCACTGTTTCAGAACGAGGCAGTCTAACTGGGGCAACAAGCAATGAAACGAAAAAAAAAAAGAAGTATGTAATAAATATTTTATTACATTAATCATAATAAGCTGCACTTTAAGTCTTGGCCAAAACATATTCTTAAATCAAGCTGAGAATGTGAGCAGTTTCAGACTTGAGAGCATGAGACCCACATGACTGTAATTAACATAATAAATCATGCTGTGGAGCTCTCTACACAGGCTGACAGCGCTTAGTTGATATATTGCTTATTAGAGACTGTAGACATTTCTCCTTCTATTTTATTAAAGTGCTATTGGTAGTGAATCAAAAAGTACCTTTTTCTGTTCTGGCTATACTACCTACTGCAGGTGTAATAGGAAACACATGGTGGGAGCTCCGGCCATTCACTTCTGATAATACAGATCGCAGCACACGCATCCCAAAGAACTGCATTTCAGTACCTTTTCTCCCACCCTCATCTTCAATTTAGCAAAGTACTTGAATTTCCTTGTTACTGAGCTTGCAGTTTTATTTCTGAAATTCTCTGTTGGCTATTTTGCCCAAACAGAGCAATTTGCTTCTACCACTCCGCACTGTGTATTCTCCAGTATGAGTGAAGCAAGCTATGAAGGGCACAAACTCCGTGAGGAGCTCACAATTTACAACCTTGCCTAACTAGTTTCAATGCACTTTTAATGCACATATTTCCTTTGTCTTCAACGGGTCAGAGAGCAGAATTTAAGGACTAGCTCTTTACACAATTCTCTGGAGAGGATGAAGTGCAACAGCTCCTAAGGTGGATTTTTTAGTGTGCTTTTCTCTTTTGAGCCTGTGCTGAGTCCTCTCCTCCTTGTACTCTAGAAAAAATGACAACATTGAACTTCACTTTAATCTTTGCAAACACAACTCTCACAATATTAGGAAGGGGTGAAAGTTCAAAGAGGTAAAAGTCCTACAAGGTTGGGGGAAAGTCAACAGCTGGGCAGAGGGCAGAGACATTAAAACATCCCAACTTGGGGAAAGGCCACAGACCTCAGGCATTATATATTCTGCTAGGCAGCTGCTCACACACCGCGGCTGACCAAAGCGCACACACTTTGTTCCAGACTAGCCACAGTACAACCAGGCGTTTGCCAGGACAAGGAGTCCCAGGAAGCACAGGAGCAGCTGGAAATTCTGCAGAGAGGGGACAAAGAGATGAGGAATGTGCATTCGTCAGGAACCAGGCTGTTGTTCATGGCACAACTCATTTATTTCTGTTCTTGAATATATGTTTAAACTTATCACAGTTTAATTTAACAACTACTTAGTCACATTTTGCCGCTCTACTTCAGTAAAGTCTCTTTAAATAAATTGAGGAGTTTCACATTTTTTCTAGCTATGTACACACAGAGAGCATGCATACACATACACACCTCTTTGCTGCTCAGAATATTGTTATTATTTCTCTTCTGTAATTACATTGTCAAAATTTTCCTGCCAGGATTGCATTGTTATTCCCATAAAAAATAATTTGTTCTTCTGTTTAGTGTATGAACAATCAGTTCCCCTGCTACTGAATGAGTTCATACTAAAACTGACACCAACTAATTAATGTAATGGGTGGCAGGGAGTATAGTTTAATGGATATCATTATAGATGTATGATACACACATATATATGGCTATTTTATTATGCATTAGCACAATAAACAGTCTGATGTATTTAACATCTGTACAAGGGAATGGTAAATGGGACAAGCTGTTTGTCAAACAGTAAGTTTTCTGAGGCTATCTAAAATCAGGAGAGGAAATGGAGGCACTTCTTTATACAGAGAGAAAAAATAAATGTAAATCTGTGAGCAAAAAGGAAAGTATGTATCAGCATATAGGTGTGAATGCTGCACTGTAATGCCAAGAATAGTTTTCCTATCTGTTAATTTGTTTTCTTGGACGTACAGTCAGTAAAAAAGAGCAAGTCCCAAGCAACTAGTGGCGCTCCATTTCCTAAGAGTCAATGACAGAAGAAAATTCCCATAACCTGACACATTCACATGACTGAAGGACAGGGGCTCATCACAATCAGAAGAGTGCTCCAAGTTGTGAAAAAAAAAAGAAATCATTCCCATACAAAAACATCCATGCTTCTGTGGCTCATTCATACTGCTGTCCTTGAACACCCACAGTAGCAAAGCAGAGAGATATGGCAAATGATACTTAGTTAAAAGAGAGGTGAGTGTAAAGAGAAAATGGAAGCAAGCTATTCAAAGATCAGAGATGAACATCCTTATCTTTCACAGGCTTGACGTTTGGGTACAGGTATGTCCTGCTTGAAATAATTCAGTAATACAGCACATTCAGCTTTTGCACTGGGGTGACGTGACCTGGGTTAGAACAGCTCAGAATAAATATTTTCCTTCTCTGAACAAAACAGAAGACCGGCTTTTTTCTTTTTCTTTTTTTTTTTTTTTTCGCCTAAGGGCAAATCAGCAAGTAAGTGATTAAGTATTATTAATCCATAGTTGTATGGTTTCAAGTGATGAAGTTTTCATGATGAAGACCTAATTATTGAAAAGCAACAACAGACCACAGTGTTACTGCCAGTCTAAACATAGCCTGGGTTTAATCAACAGGAACATAGACAGTATTTCTCTCTCTGTGTGTGTGCACTTACTGTTTCACTAATGTTAATGGAGTGATAGGTATATGTTAGAAGTAAGGTGCAGCAATGCGCTTAATGGTCAACGTGTAATTAAGCACATAACATAAAGCTTTCATCAGACTCAGTGAAGTCCTTAGCACCACTGTTTACATGACGTGCATGCAGGAAGCCGTGTTCCCATCTCCCACCAAGGGCTGGATTCAGTGGCAGCCAGGACTTGGGAACTGCTGCCTCTAGCACAACGTTCGTGTGATCAGCAGCATCCTGCCATTTTTGAAGGGCAGCATTGCTTGGCTCCAGACAAATACAGACTCATTTGGGAAACCAAAATACAGCTCTGCCCACCCATCCCACAGAGGCCACTAGCCACATTCAAGCTGTTCAGCACAACCAGTGCTGAAAGCAAATCTGTGTGACCAGTCCATGGAGTGCCTCAGCAAGAAAGATGCATCGGGGAAAATAGGAGTTTCAGTTTCTCTCTCTTGAGGCTCTGATTTAATAGCCTGGTTCAATGCTTCCTGCAAACAGCATACACTTATGCTTCATTTAGGCATACTTTATCAAAGAAAGACAGATTTCAGCATGTTCCAGTGCTTCCAGGATCTGTATGTTTTAGCATGCACTGCTCTGGGCTAGGTCAGCCATGATCAAATATCTAGCATCATGCTTGTTTAATTTTCCGGAAAAATTAAAACAAGAATTTCTGTACTCAAAATTGTTATGTTGCTTAGATAAACAGAAAATACACTCAGAAATTTTTACTGATCTGCTTCATGCTCAAGCCGGTTCTAGGTTCACTGCAAGCACGAAAAGAAGATGACATGACAGAACAAGACTCACTAAGAGGGAAATAATTCAGGTATGAGGAAAATGGGAGATATAAGAAGTCATTGTGCGCTGGCTTCACAGAACACCTTATGCAAAAATGGCATGCTCCCATCATGGAGACAGGTGAAAACAGTTCTTCCCAAGGTTTACTGCCACTACTGAAAGCTTAGACCTTGAATACATATGTAAGATAGTTCTTCTGTAGATACATTTACTGAAGTACCAGCCTCATCCAAAGTGCAAAAACGCTCTCAGAAAGCATCCTGACCTAAAAGGCCAAGTCCTGTATTCTTTTCCCATCCATCAAAGTGCAAAAGGAAAGCACATGTCTGAAGCCTTTCCAGGGTCAGTGTCTCTCTTGGCTCCTGCATCCCATCTCCTCTGTAGATCCCAATCTGATCCTGCCTTGCATCTCTTTTCTGAGTCAGACTCACAAATCACAAGATGAAAACAGCTCCAAAATTAAACAGAGCAATTGCAAAGACCACACAAAGAAAACAGATCTCTGATCAAAAGCCCATATTAAATAATAATAATCTATTTCCTAAAAACAAAGCAATGTCCAGTACAGACTTGGCCAGTTTCCTTTCTTGTTTCCATTTGTTTTCAGGACAGCTGGAACGAGCAGAGGCCTTATTTCCTTCCTTTACCTGCCAGTATCACCAAATACAGCCCTTTGCACAGAAGTAGTCTGTTTAAGACACCTTTACTGAAAGGGAGAGTATAGCACCTAGATCATGTTGGTCTTGAAAAAATTATTGCTTCCTACTTCTCACTTGTGCTTTTTATTTTTTTCTTTTCTGACTTTTGTGTCGGGGTAATGGCGGAGAAGGTACATTTCTAAGTCTGAAATGTGTAGTGCTGCTCCAGAACACAACCATGCACTGAAGTGGGCAGTTTCCTTTCTCATATGTCACACCACCTTACTTAATACTGTTTGTGCTATGGTACTTTGAACTAAAAATCTATATTTAAATGAAAAGTCAGTAATTCTCAGTGATGCAGTTCCTCTATTCAGAACTGCAAAGAATATTCCTAACTGTTTGGCAGCTGAACTTGCCATACTTTACAGACTTAATCCTTAAAAACTGAAGGAGTCTGGCTGCAATAGATCTCTCTAAGGGCATAGATTCAGCTCCCTCCTAGCCACAGGCAAGCAGCTTCCACAGACTGCATGGAAACTACTGTTCCTCAATGGTTACAGACGACCAATAGGCCTATGTAGCTTTTATTGCAGGAATACAACTCAAAGTCCAACTCTAAATGTCTGCCCCACCACCCTACTTTCAGTGTGAATACTATATACACACACACACATATATACACACACACATATATATACATATCTCCAGTAATGCTGCTGCCGGGAGACGTCTCTGCTTGCTGCTGGTCGTTCCACTTGGAGGAGGTCCATGGTGAATAGGAGAAACAAGTTCTAACATCAAGAATAGCAGCAGCCTAATCTCTTTTATGCATAGCTGCTTTGATAAATACTTAATATGTAGGACAGCAAGAAGATCACCCTCTACATGACTAGTCCACTGCTCAGCATGAGCCTTCTGCGTCTGCAAGGACTTTCCACTCAAAAAAATACATGTGGAATCCTGAAATGGCGATAAATACATTTAAGTACAGTGAAGATCTAGAGATGCTGTAATGCTTGATGATTCTTCATTTCAGTGTTCTCCTGCAAGAACTAATAACTTCATAAACGCTTCTTGTAGGAACAGCTTCATAAAACATACTCTCGTATTGGAATTATTAGTACCAAGGTTTCTTTTTTTTTCACTTGATTGTCATGCTGCGTACCCAGATGACAAAAGCAAATAGATGACTTCTTTTTATGATACTGTCTGTTTTTAAACAGAACTCCCTTACAATATTGAAAGATAAGTAATATCAATCTCATTAGCATTCATTAGCATAACTTCTAGAATAAAGCCCCCAAAACAATAGTTTAAAATTTGCAGCAGCAGTGGCAGTGCAAGAGGTGGTTAATCAACTCACTAGCTTCCTTTTTCTCATGATTAAAACTACAGTGATTTAATTTTATTCCTCTAAATAAGCTGCACCCTTGCAACTTAAAAAAAACCCAAAGCACTACACTTTTTGTAATTACCTATCTCAGCACTTACTACTTTCAGTTCAGCTACCAGAGCAAGAGTAGATAACAATTATGGGACCTAGAGTCACCAGTGGACTTTGAACTGTTTAGTCCAACGCAAAGACCCTTACCCCTACATATGTTTAATTGTTTGCTTGACGACATTCAGCGGCGTATGTCCTTGGAGGCAGGCTTCAGTAGTCGCTTTAGTCAAAAGTCATCAGTCTTTGTATGTAAACTTCAAAAACAGAGACTGATCAGCAATTATTTGAGTGTTCTTGGAAGAGGTTAAATGAAGTTTTGTAACTTTTTTTTGACATTATTGTTTGCCTTGTGTTGTCTTCATTCTTGCCACAGTTCCACTGGACTTGGAAGAATTACAGCAAAGATTAATTTGGCCTTTCTGTATGTATGGCTGATGCTTTATATACCTCTGAAATAAGGCTCTTTTTTTTTTTCTTGTTTGCACTTCTTTGGAATGTGCTAACTGACAATTTTTTTTTCCTTGCAGTGTAAACAGTGATCTAGGAGTTTATGATAAACGTAGTCAAAACTGGCAATTCATGAGGAATGCAGCACTTCTTTCTTCTCTAATTCTTGTAACATTTTGACGCTCAGCTAACAGCTCCTAATCCATGAGTCTTATGACACACAGATCTCAGTTCCCACTTAATTTAACCCCACACAACTGCAGAGAGACAGAGAGGAGGAAAGTTCTTTCAATTGCAGAAAAATATTTTAAAATATTCCACCTAAAAGCTCTACATCAACATCAGACAACCCCCAGATGCACTGCATTTTATAATGGTCATGTTCAGATAGAGATATTTATTATATGAACACCTGGAACCAACAGCAATGTCCACACTGAGAGCAGAGCAAGAGTCAACCCAGATTAGGTGCCTGTCATGAAAGGCTGCAATCCCTGCTTGCACCTTCCTGTGATGAGAGCGCAGGACCAGAATTAGATCTTTGCCCAAGTCACCAGGCTAAGCTGATTACCAGGCACTGCTCTGGGATTCTGATATACTAGCTTCAGAAAAGAAAAGAACAGGGAGGAACTCAGAGAGGAGACATGAGAGTCAGCAAGGCTAAGTACTGTGACAGCCTCAGCACAGACCAGGGCACCATCCACCATGGACATGTTCAATTGCTGATATCGTTCAATAATCCCAGTGGAGGGACAGTGTGCAGCACGCTGACTTAAGAAAGTAGTGGTGCTTGTGGACAACCTGTTTCCCTTCCAAACTCTGCAAATGCCTGTACATGTAAAACATTACCCAGCAGCCCAGTGAGTTCAGCGATGGATATGCACGATGGCATTGTGACGGTACCTACCAAATATGATCTGACACGTCTCTGACAGAAGCAACAACCCCAGTCACTTCATTTACAGGATTTTTTATTTCGCATCTCTGCTTACTACTCTTTGCATTCTGCACACTTTGTACATATGGATTTGATATATTTTTAGGGTATACTCATGGAACTCTTTGCTCCTGTATTCATAGTGTTGGACTAGCGTTGGGCCAAAGATGTCTTGCTGCACTGTCTTGTTAATCCAAAGCACAACTTCACCCTCAGTCTTCAGGTGGAAAGTGAGCATTCATAAATACTTCAGTAATTCTGCTTATGAAGTAAGTCTTGCCTCTCTGAGGATCAAAACTTGCCTTCCTACACAATAAGTGCTGTCCTCCTCTGAGGCAGTCTTCCTCCATATCCTTCTGCAATAACACTGAATCTTTTCCACTTGTGGTTTCAGACATCCAAATGTCACTAATTTCTCTTGGCTGCATGTACTGCATTATGTTTCTTACTCACCTTCCATCTTCACTGATGTGACCTACCTTGCCCCTGCTGGTTCTTGGACATAAAAAACAGACCAAGTATTAGCAAAAGGAAAAGGCATAAGAGGTTATTTGGGAAGGCTCTCATCTTTTCCACAAGACAAAAAGGACTAAATAATACCTCCATATATTCATGAAGGTTTTGCTAATAAAGTGGTAAAGAACAATCTAAAAATTCACAAATGAAGGTCCAGTTATTAGGGTTAAAGTTTAACAAAAATAATTCAGTATATTCCACAATGCTTAGATGGAGACTTGAACCCAACAAAAATCAGTGTCTAACCTCACTGAATCTTCACTGGTATGCCACTTCACTTTTAAAACACAAAAATACCTTTGCAGAGTCCCTGCTTATACATTCAGTTGCCATGGTGTAATTAAAAAGGAGTAAAAGAGGAAAAAAAAAAAAAAAGTGTTTGAAAACTAGCCCGAAAGTATCATGTGGCTTCAACTGGCCTAAGCTAACACATATCATCAATACTTTTTATTTCATAGAGAATCTCACTCAAACGTTCATGACCTACAAGATTACCATGCATGGTAGCTATCCACTGTGCCTGATACAAATGGAAGGATATGCGACTTAAACTATTTCTTGCTGGTTGGATCACACCCTTTAATCATAACTTATCATTTAAGGCCTGTTCTGGCTAAACTACAACAAGGCCTTAGTCCTGCAAAGACCTCATAAAACATATAACCAGTTCTAATGGGACCAAGAGCAAGGATTCATGTATTATTTTAAAATTAAGCCACACTTTGTAGGGGACAAGGCAGAATTTAAATTCCCTGCTCACTTTCAGCTGGACCTTTGTTTGTCAAGCATCCACCACGTCTATAAACTAACAAAACCTCTAGGCTCCTTGGTATAATTATTTCCTGTCTTTTTTAACATAAGAATTATACTCATCCTTGTTTCTCTCTGTTTACAACAGAAACATTTTTACATAGGATAGACAGGACAGATAACATCCTCTTGCAGTTCAATATTGCTCTAACTTTATATATCATGCACCACTTCCAGTACATGACTCTTTGTTAAGAGACAACCTAATGAAATCACTGTACATAAGCAATCACCCTACTCTAGTCTTTAATCAGACCTCCACATTTCACCTGCAAGAATTTGCTGTGCAGAACTACACATCTGTAATAAATTCACTTGCCAACATTGCCCACTTCTCTCCAACTCAAAGATTTATTAATACCAGCAGCTCTTTCCCAAAGGAGCAGGCTCTATGGAAATCGGAGACTTTACAGACATATTAAGTTTTAGTTGTATGTCAATCATTTCACCTTAGTTAAGATGCAACTACCTCTGAGTATAGTAACAGCTTATACCAGGCTGAGGAGAGGAACTGCGTAACGCTTTGTGAGAACAAAACAAGAAATTTAAGTATTGAGAACATAACTGACCGAACTGGAATTTGGACAGCACACTGAGATAACATTGCTGTCCATGCAAGAAGCAGTAGAAGGTTTTGAGGGCTGATTTATGCAATGGGTGTAAATCCAGACGCAATCCAACTTTGCCATCACAGGGAAACACTAGACATGGACCAACCCTGCTCTGGAAACTATATAAATGTGAAAATGTGGCACTGGGTCCATTCTTGTAAGGTTTAACCCTAAGCAGTAACAACTGCTGACCTTGTTTGGCTTCTGAGGACGCAGCTTGAAAGGGTTTGTTATTTTAATGAAATCTGTTGAAAGCAAATCACTCTCCCAGATAACACACACCTACACAGACAAATTCTGCCTATGTTTGTACTCCATTGTCTCACCTTGTAAGTTTGAGACTGAGCAAGTTGCAGGGGTAAGTTGGTAGAAACTAGCTCTAATATATATAGCAGTGATATTCTATTAACTGGGGAATGCAGAATAAGTAGGTTCACCACGCATTTTGGATTGACATCAGGCATCCCATATCTCTCATATTTAGCTAAGCAGAGTCAGTTCTAAACCAGATGGAGTTCTGTAAGGGAATTTCCACGAGGGATGTTAAATGACAGGACTACTGCAAAATAGCATCTCAAAGATGCAGTCATGCAAAAATAGGTCCCAGAAAAGAATTTGCTTTGCTGTAATGAAGACAATTCCCATCCTTTCTAATTTCTATTTTCTGATGCTTAATGGGATTTACTTAGCAAAACTGGGTATTTAACTTTGCCTGGTGTTTTATTCGGCAACAAGATCTGCAGGCACTTGCTGATTTACAGATTTACTAGCATTCAATCAGGTTTCAGGGTGTCCAGGTTGAAGTATCATCGAGGCCGTTAAGGTCATTGTTTTTAACACTTACAGTAGCTGCCATAGGGATTTCATATAGGCAAATTTTTTTTCCCCCTCCACTGTTTGGCTCTGCTCTGTCTGACCAGACACTCCTAGGCTGAACCAGCAAGGGAGCAGACAAAGAACTTAACTCTTGCCCTCGCCTCCTCCTGGGACGGCACCACCCACCAGCTGCAAGAGCAAAGCCACCACTGTCTGCACTCAGGTCTTGAGGGAGCTGGCAAGTTTGCTCAAGAAACATATTTCCTCGCCCTCCAGAAGACGTATGGCCAACATTGAGTTATTCTGCACATGACATAATCATTCAGTGGAAGTACACTGTTTCAACATGCTCTTTATCCAATGATTTGTTTGTGTCAATTCTCAGTGCTTTGGCAGCAGTGAGATGAAAAAAATGAAGGACTCAGGATATGAGAACAGGGGAATTTTTTTTTTAATCACCTGGATTAAAGTTTAAGTGTTATCAATTTAACAGTTAAGCTTGTGGTTGTCCTTCTCATCTCTTCAGGATGCTCTGATTTACGAGTCAGGGAAACCATTTAATAAAGATTTACAGAAGTGTAAACCTCTCTCCAGGTATTCTCCTTGTGCCCTCCTTTGCCTCTCCCTGTCAAACGTCACTGTTCTGACAGGGTGGAGGCAACACCCAAACTCCAACTCTAGGCTCCACTGGCTGAGACCACTTCTTTCTGGTTCATCGAAAACGTGCACGGCCAGGTTTCGTGTCCTTGCTGCCCAGTGCACACAGTGAGGTGGCTGCACGCCCTTTCCCATGACACAACTGCACCCAAAACGGACCTATAAACCTGTCCTAAAAGAGTCCTTTCCCTGTGGCAGTGGTACACTTTCTCACAGGGAGATGCTCCTGGCCTTTGCTCAGATGAGGTCTTCCAAATCCTCTTCCAAGCAGGAGAGGTTTCTCTACCTGCCAACTTACAAGCTGGCAGGACCAGGGCACCCTCGTGCAATGCAGCACATTCTCCCTGGCCACCTCCTCACCAAGCCATGCCTGGGGGACCACTCCCAAAACACCGCCACCCATCGACTCCCACCCCAGTGTCCTACCTGGCATTGACTGTGCCGCTGCCTCGGGGGTGGCGGCGGGGGCAGCGTGGGGCTGCTGCTGGCTGGAGCTGACTTCAGGCTCGGTGCTCACCGAGGGTGAGCTGGCCACCTCACCACCCGCGGCCAGCTGCGGGGCGGGCGGGAGGGTCTCCTCAGCAGCCGGTGGCTCCTCCTGACCAGGCAGCTGCAGGGCTGAGAGGGGGATGCTGATGGGTTTCCCAGCAGCGGCGGTGGCAGCGTTGGAGCTGGTGGCTGGCACTTGCAGGGCGGCCATGGGGCCGCTGCCTGCCCCTCGTGCTGGGGAGGCCAGGGGGCCTCGGGACGGCCTCTGTGTGGCCAGCCGGGGTGGGCCAGGAGGGGAGGCGGAGAGGTGCTGCGGGTCGGGGTCAGGGCCTGCAGCTGGCTGGGGCAGGACCCTGGCGGGGCCCAGGCAGGAGGGCCCAGCCTGGGCCTGCAGCTTGGGCTTGGACATCTGCGTCAGGGCCAGGGCTGGCCCATCAGCACCGGCCGTCAGCTCAGCGTTGGCCACGATGTAGTAGTCCTCAGGGAGCTCCTGTTTGATCTTCTTGAGGAGCACCTCTCCGCCACCCTCGTCAGCAGGCTGGGCCTGGGCAGCGATGGGCAGGCCAGCAGCCAGCCGCTTGCGCGGGCCGGCGGGGGCCCGGTGGGGGTGTGGCTCGAAGTCGCTGTCCTCATCGGTGACGGAGGACTCACAGACCATGTCGAAGAGCGTGGCCTCATCCTCGTACTCCTCCACGGGCTCACCCAGTTCTGATGGCTCACTGCAGTAGGAGAAGTCGCAGGAGTCGCGAGTGCGGGTGCAGTCCAGCTTGGCCTTCCCCGGCCGGCCTGGGTAGCGCTCCAGGGGGCTGGCCTGTGCCTCCGAGGGCACTCCCAGCATGCTGGGGCTGTCCGAGTTGAAGCTGCGGCTGTCCTGGAAGCAGACGCGCTCCTGGGAGCCAGCCCGGCAAGTGGCGGCCAGGGGCCAGTGGTAGGCATGGCCGGCGCTACAGCCCCACATGGCTGTCAGGTTGCCATGGGCCCCCTCGGACAGCAGGTGTTTAAGGTTGGGGATGAGGCTGCAGATGGTCCCATGGCTGTGGGCCCAGCTCACCAGCTTGGAGAGGTTTTCAGAGGAGGTGTGAAGGCAGTCCTCCATGGTACAGGATCAACAGTGCCTCGTTGCTGGGAAGTCAGCTGAAGATGCGGTTCAGACCACAGGGTCCTGGCACTCACCGTCGTCTGTTGCTAAGCTCATGCTTGCTGCTCGCCTGCAAACAGAGAGCAAAACCCCGCCCTTCAGCACTCCCAAAGCAAGACCACATTTGCATGAGCAAGTGAAACATTTGTAAGCTCGGCTAAACTCATTTCACTCTCATCTCATGTGCTCCAAAACTTGTTTCTCAAAACAATACCCATTTTTCAGCAGCCTCATTTCTCATTCTGCCTGCCAAAAATATGCCTTTAAACCCAAGGGAATGAACGTCCCTGCAACACACAACTAAAATAAGATAAAATGACTTTTTAAGTAAGCCAGTTCAGTATCAGTGGCAATATGATTTGAAGCTTAAGTCTCTAGCAAAATGCAAATGCAGCCCAAGATAGTGATTGTGTCTCATATTTAGGAAATTAAAATTAAATGCAATCTTAAAACATACAATTCATGTTGAACACCAAGGCAGCAATCAGTCACCAACTCAGACACTCCCTCTGCACCTGATGAAACTTTATGACATTTTGCATCATTTATACACATTTCTCAAATGTATCAAATATCTCCTTTTGAACTGAATTTGAGAGGCACCAAAATGAAGGCCAGAAACTCTAGTTTTTCATATAAGGGAAACATAAACAAGTTCACCCTTCACTGTGCTATACTGACAGTCATCAGTTGTCCAAAGTCTTAAGAGAAGCTTGAAGGACCTGCAAGGTTTAAGACATAGAATCACAGAATAATTTTGGTTGGAAAAGACTTTTAAGATCATTGAGACCAGCTGTTAACCTGGCACTGCCAAGTCCACCACTAAACCATGTGCCTAAGCACCACATCTCCAAGTCTTTTAAATACTTCCAGGCATGGTGACTCAACGACCTCCCTGGGCAGCCTGTTCCAATGCTTGACAACCCTTTTGGTGATGAAATTTTTCCTAATATCCAACCTAAACCTCCCCTGGCACAACTTGAGGCCGTTTCCTCTCATCGTATCACTTCTTACTTGGGAGAAGAGACCAATACCCACCTCACTACAACCTTCTTTCCGGTAGTTCCAAAGAGTGATAAGGTCTCCCCTCAGTCTCCTTTTCTAAGTGTAGCAGGTCGCTAACCATTTACCCTTGGATTATGGGGGCTTCGTTCTGCTCCCCATCCCAGTCTTCCAGCTCAGGGGGCTGGGTACTCAGAGAACAATTGGTCTGACTATTAAAGACTGAGGCAAAGAAGGCATTAAGTACCTCAACTTTCTCCTCATCCTTTGTCACTGTGTTTCCCCCCACATCCAGTAAAGGATGGAGATTCTCCTTAGCCTGTGTTGCTAACGTATCTATAGAAACACTTTAAATTGTCTTTTAGTAGCCAGATTAAGTTCTAGTTGGCCTTCAGCTCTTCTAATTTTCTCCCTGGATAACCTCATTACATCCTTGTACTCCTCTTGAGTTGCCTGCCCCTTCTTCCAAATATCATAAACTCTCCTTTTTTTTCCTGCATTCTAGCCAAACCCCCTGTTCAGTTGGGCTGGTCTTCTTCCACGTCAGCTTGTCTTTTGGCACATGGGGACAGCCTACTCCTGCACCTTTAAGATTTCCTTCTTGAAGAATGTCCAGCCTTCCTGAACTCCTTGCTCTTCAGATCTGCTTTCCAATGGGCTCTGTCAGCCAGGCCTCTAAACAGGCCAATGTCTGCTCTCAGGAAGTCCAAGGTGGCAGTTCTGCTGACCCTCCTCCTTACTTCTCTGAAAATTCTTATCAGTTCATGATCACTATGAACGCAAGACAGCCTCCAGCTATCACATACCCACAAGTCCTTCTCTGTTCACAAACAACAGGTCCAGTGGGACGCCTTCCCTAGTCAGCTCACTCACCAGCTTTGTCAGGAAGTTATCTTCCAAACACTCCAGGAACCTCCTAGACCCTGGCAAATACAGGCTGGTCAGCCTCACCTCTGTGCCTGGCAAGGTGATGGAGCAGATTCTCCTGGAAACCATGCTAAGGCACATGGAGAGCAAGGAGGTGGTTGGTGACAGCCAACACGGCTTCACCAAGGGCAGATCGTGCCTGACCAATTTGGTGGCCTTTTATGACGGGGTGACAGCATCGGTGGACGAGGGATGAGCAACGGATGT
Source organism: Ardeotis arabs (assembly GCA_011801015.1). Lineage (NCBI taxonomy): Eukaryota > Metazoa > Chordata > Aves > Otidiformes > Otididae > Ardeotis > Ardeotis arabs. Next base: position 62,450 of record JAAGAY010145112.1, read on the forward strand.
CATCTACCTGGACTTGTGCAAAGCTTTTGACACTGTCCCGCACGACATCCTTC
>JAAGAY010145113.1:0-43717 GCA_011801015.1 Ardeotis arabs
GCGCTGCGGACTCTCCCCAGGAGCTGGCTGGCTGCTGCGGGGAGCAGCAGGTTGCTATGATACAGTTTGCTGTGGCAATGTCTGTGCTGAATGGAGCCAAAACCACCTCTACAAAAGGAGCATTCCTGGGCTGGGAGGAGGCAGATTTATCTGTAGTGTTTATGTAAAGCTGAGGAGCTGCAGGGAGAGGATGTGTGTGGGAACGCTTTCCTCCAGCCTGCGCTGGGGGCCCCTGTGTGGAGGCAGAGACCCTTATGTGCGTGGGGGAAAGGACCCAGCGAATCCAAGCATGCAGATCAGCGCTGGATCTCACGTCCTGTCTGATAAAACCCGCACCAGGCATGAGACAGAAAGCTCTGCTCAACAGGGAGCTTGGTGCTGCCTTCAAAAGCAGCCTGGTCCTCGGCGGGAGCTGGGTCACCTTGCTGCGCGGCAGGAGCGTGGGAGGGAGCGGTTCGCTGGTGCCAGCTCTGCCCGTTGTGAGCTGAAGCAGCTTGAGCCTGAAGCGAGGTCAGAAACCTCCACGCCTGGGACGCGGGGTTGCCCCGGGTCGCTGTGCCTCCCTGTGCACCAGCCTGCATCCCGCATCCCCGGAGCCAGCCAAGACACCAGGGACTGGCTCCTTTCCATGCAGGGAACATGGCTTTCCCTCTAGGACGAGGGCTGGGCTCTGCAGAGATCAGGGTCCGTTTCTTCTGTACTGGATCCCAGCTGCTTCTCTTCCCGCTGAGTTTGCAGTGATGGAGACCTGCCCTGCGGCTTCTCTCGCTGATGGGAGCAGGGCGCGCGGGTGCCTTTGCTCCTGCGGGCTGGCAGCAGCCTGGCTGTGGGAGCTGGAGAAGTTTGGGAAGACAACACATCTGAGCCCCCAGACTGCCCCGTGTGGGCTCCGGGCGGAGGAAGGAGCTGTCACAGCCAGGGCTGCTCTCCCGGCTGGGTCTTGCAGAGGGATCTGGGGCGCTGGCGAAGCGCCTGGCGTGCGGAGCTGGGCTGGAGCCCCGCTCTGTGCTGTGCATCAGTTGTGAGCCCCTTGTGCAGACGAGAAGCCAGGGTGGGAGCCCCTGCGGAGAATCAGCCTATTCTTCTCTCACGCTTCTCCCAGGCAGATTCCCATCCTCCCGGAAACATAAGCCACCATCATCCATAATTCATCAGGTGCCGTGCTCCGTCAAGGAGCCACCTGACAGGCGGGCTGGGTGCTCCACCCTGCTCGCAGGGTGGGAAAGTGGCCGGGTCCGGCATCCCGAGGGGCCGGGGCAGGAAGCGCGTCCGGTTTCCTCGGCCTTGGGGTGGGCGATCCTTCTTTTGGAGGAGACTGATTCAACAAGGACTCTGGTGTCTCTGCTTCCCCTTTTCATAAATAAACATCTGCTTCTCATCCCTCCAGGAAGTTTAAGCCATTGTAAAGCCAAATTTAAAACCGAAACAGTGTTTTTAAGTAGCAATAAGCTGATTGCTCCCTTACTGTTTACTGAGGCATCTACAATCGCAGACAGAATGTACTTCAGATAAAAACGGGCCAATGACTTTAATGCCCAAAATTTGCATCGAAGGTGTGTCTGCGCGCAGCAGAAGCTGTGCAGGATTCGGGCTGGGCTCTCTGCCTGCTCACTGAGAAATTCTGCAGAATACGGAATCATCCCCTCCAATTTATAGCTTGTTCACCAAATCCGATCACATCTTTTATGCACAGAAAAGAATCTGTCTGACTTTTTTTCACCACAAATGGCAATGTTTTTTTTTACCTGTCTTAAATTCTCATGATCTATGTGAGCAAGCTCTCCTGCATAAAGATAGCAAGAGAGGACAAAACATAGCAGCAGCGTTCCCTGTCTTCTCTCAGCCGCACCTTTGCACCCGTAGTGGTGCGGCAGCTGCGTGATGAGTGATGGGGTGCGTACGCAAGCGATGGAGGGAGGGACGTGCTGCTCTACCGTATCACATATGGTGTCCCCTACCATATCACAGCCCTTCCAAGCTCCCTTCTCTGCAGTGAGCCCGCGTGCCCTGGCCCCACAGCTCCACTGCCTCTTGCTCACCAGATCCTTACTAGGGAGGGAGAGGGATGCAAAACTTGTATTTATTTGCACCTCGCGAAGGGATAAATGTTAAGAGCGCAAGGACAAAACCTCTGAGTTCCATGCCTGAACAAAGGGGCCAAATCCTCTGCAAACCAAACTCTGCTGAACCTGACAGTGTTTGGTCACTGGTCAAAAGCTTGGGTCGACATCCTTTATCTCTGACAGAGCAGTTGGCATCGTGTGGCAGTGTCTCCAGTTCTTACTGGAATTAAAGATCTCTTTGCCCGGCAGGGAGGGCTGGGGGTCCCAGCCTGCCCGTTGTCGTAATGAGCAGTCAGTGGGATGAGACTTTCCTCTCACCGCTCTCCTCCCACTCCTCTCTGCAGGCTCAGCGTATTACGATAACGTCCGTCCCTTGGCCTACCCCGACTCGGACGCTGTGCTCATCTGCTTCGACATCAGCCGCCCGGAGACGCTGGACAGCGTGCTCAAGAAGGTGAGTGCCCGGCGTGCCTTTCGCCTGGCGAGATGGGTCCCCTGCAGCGGCACGGGGAGCCACCCCGGGGTCCCTGCTCCCAGAGGCTGCCATCGGGCTAAAAGCTCTGGCCCTGTGGCCAAGCCTTGACTGGAGTTTGTGTGCCCAGGTGAGGATGGTCGGCTGCTGCCCATCCCTACGTGGTCTGCACAGAAAGTGAGATATGGCCATTGGAAAGGAGCCCAGTGTTGGTGTAGCTCATGGTAGCTTGCGGCACGTGTGTGGGGTTTGCGTTATGTGCACACACACAAATGTGGGGACAGAGAGAAACGTAGGGAACTTGTTCTGGCTTTCATTAAGACCTCGGAAAGTGTTTTGCATCTCTCGTTAGCGTAACCACCTGTGAGTGTGCTGTGGATTCCTTGCAGCAGTTGGGAAGTGGCCCCCGGTGCCTGTTCCCATGCGAGCAGAGCCCGTTTTTTGGCTGTCCCCTCAGTTTGACATCTGCACAGGAAGAAAGACAGCAATCAGTTCCCTATAGCTTGGCAACAAGAATAATGAGCTGTGAAAATGAATTTCAAGCCTGTGAATGAATAAAACGAAGTGGCGCAATGCCACTGGATTGGGTGGCACACAGGGCCCCGAACGCCGCCTGCACTGGCAGAGCTGACAGGCCGTACTCTGCGTTAGCAGTCGAGGGTTTTCTACCCGCAGGTTAGCGCCTTTCAGCGAAGCAGATATTTCCAGCTGGCAGGTCTGGCAGGTCCCGGAGAGCCCCGTGGCGCTGGGGATCCGTGGTGGAGCACCGCTGGCTGGCGTCCCAGCAGGTCCCTGCCTCCCACGCTCTGGGGGAGTTGGTGGCATTGGGGAGAGGGTCTCATGCAGGGCTTTCCTCCAAGATGCAACTTCCTCAGGATGCTGCTCAAGGGAGAGGGTAAATGGCCCACTGGCCACTCTGATCCCTTGGTCCTGGCCATTCCCTGCTTCCTTCCATAAAATTCAGGGAGCTGTGCAGCAAAGCTGCAGAGAGCTCACTGGCGGCTGCATCCTCTCTTGGCTGGCATCTCGTTAGCGAAGCTCTCTGAGACACTGAGGTGTGAAAAGCACTTACAGAACAGTGATTCCTGTTGCCGTTCTCCCCAGTGAGCCCCAGGCTGCTGGGGCTGGAGCAGCCACTGTCTGAACAAGTCCCGTTGTACTTACGGCCCTTTTGGCCTCTCCACATTTCGCCCGATGTTGTGCTGAAGCAAGCACCTCTTACTGGCTGGGAGGGCTGGGAAGTGGGTCTGTGTCTCAGAAGTGTTCTGGTGAGGGGACAAAGACCCTTCAGATAACTCGGTCAATGGCTCAGTGTTGGTTTCCAAAGCAGGTCCCGGGTACCAAGCGCGCTGGGCGGAGGGAGGCGTGTTTCGTGTGGACTGAAAGAATCCATTGCTCAGCTTGGGAGTCAGCAGAATAATAATGCAAGCAAATCACTTATACCTTAATGAGATGCAAACCCATCACTAATGAGCTGGGGCTGGGGTTTGTTTATGTCTCCCTGCACACTCTGTATGTGAGGCCGCGCTGCCCAGTGCAAAGTCTTCCCTGTGCGGCCTCACCGATGCTTTGAGTGCTGCTAGGCAGTGTCTTTTTGATACAGTGGCTTAAAATAAGCCCGAAATCACCAGGGATTTCTTAAGTGCCTCCGAGTAGATGCCTTGTTTCCTTTGGTGTAGGCTTGTATCCTATGGAGGTGAGGAAAATTCCTAAGACACCGTGATGTTGAAATGCGTTTTAGCTTTTGATCCCAGGCGAATAAGGAAAATAATACTCCCTAGTCAAGCCTCAGGCAAAAATGCTAATTCAGCAGAGAAAATCTTTATTATTGCTGCCCTTCTGATGCCTGGGCTGCCTGTACAGCATGTACAGTTGAAGGGAAGGAGCTGTCTGAGAGAATGCAGACAAGCAGCTCTTCATTTCCTACAAAGCAGGTTTTCGTGGGGTGGTGCCTTCGTTCTGACAAGTCTTGATAGCGCAGCAAATCTCAGGCTCCCTGTCGCACCTCTCTCCACAGACCGGGGAGCTCTGTGTCATTACAGACAGCCGTGACCCCTGCCTGGTAAGAACAGACTCGATAGCTTCGAGGATTTTCATCCTTGAACTCCAGCTCCAAAAGAACTGCATCACCCTCCTCTTGCGGGTGTGTTGGCCCTTGACGTGACATGACTGTGGCACCAGAAATCTCCCAGAAGCTCTGCAGCCTGGCGTGCTGTCCGGGTGATGGAGATGTGTGTGAGTCCTGGTGGACAAACATCCCTGGCACAGGGAAGGGGGGTTCATGGTGAAGATACTTGAGCCCATCTCCTGGTGGGAAATAAGATTTCTTCTGTATTTTGCAGTTGCTTTGGTCTGATATTGGTTGAATGAAACTTGGGCCATTCTTGGCACTTCCTTTCCTCACCAGGTTCTGGACAGTGGGTAATAGAGTTGGTTTATCCCCTTCTAATTGCCCAGTGTGTGTGTTTAACCATCAGTTAATTGCTAATTCCAGGTGACATCTTTAGCCAGGGGTAATCTCTGTTTATCATCTGCCTCCCACTTCAGAAACACCAGACAGGTAACCAGGCTGTGAAAGGCTGGTGGGGCTGTACAGGTCACAGATGATGGTTTTATTTACTGCTGCAGATGCCTAGCTGCACGTTGGGCACTCATTTTTGGAGCTCTGAAAGGGACCGTTAGTGCAAAGGAAGTGGATGTTTGCCCTGGCCTTCTCCTTCCATTGCTTCAATCCTTTATTTCCCTGGCTGTAGCTACACTCTGAACGTCTTAATATCTTTAACGTGTGGCTCCCAATAATAAACAAATAAGAGCATGCTGTGCAGAGCTCCCTGCTGACCATGGCTCAGAAGGTCCAGCGAGGTTGACCTTCGGAGTCCCAGATGTGTGCACCAGACTGTGCGGTCATTATTTTTCCGCAGCCGTACCCAGGAGTCTTCTCCCATGGCCTAGCACGGGGGACTGCAGCTTGGATTTAGCAGGTTTGCAGGGCGTAGCTGGAACAAGCGAGTGTAAAGGTATCCAAGAGGCACGCCGACCATTCCCAGCCGTGCCCGTGGCAGTCATTAAAGCGCCCTGATGAGCTAATCAGTCTCTGAACAGCTGTGACCCCCATTTGGAAAAGCCATGAGCTGCAGAGTGCACAGTCTTGGCCTCTGAAGTCTGCTTTCCAGACCCGAACCCATTAAAGCCTCATGTTATATTCAGAACACCAGAAGCTGGCTGTCTCCAGAGCTGCTCCCAGCCTGCGTCCTCGCTGAGAGCCCCCGCGGACTGTGGGCGCGCAGGCTGCCGCGGGGCCAAACCCGGCCTCACGTCGGCACCAGGCGCCGCAGGTCCAGTGGCTGCCAGTAGCAGTCCTGGTACCCTGACTGGTCCAGTCCCAGGTCCTGAGCCAGGCCAGGGTGGCCTGGGAGCGCGTGCTGATGGTCTGGAGGTGCCGGGATCCCGGGCTGCTGCAGCCGTCGCTCCTCTGTGGGAGAGGGAAGTTGAGTTTGCTGGTGGGAGCAGGAGAAGCTACGCAGCAGACTCGTGAGCTCTGCTGTGGTGGTGAGGTGTTTGGCGGGGTGGTGCTGTGCGGTAGGAACTGATGGCACAACTCTCCTGGCCCGTCCTTCCGTCCGGGGCTGGGGGGTCTTGGCCGGGGCTTTTGGGCTGGTTGGACGGGGATTGGGAGCGAGGAGCTGAGACCCTGTGATCGCCGTTGTTCCAACCTTGACCGTTTTGCAGGCTGCCTGCTGCCAAAATTAACCTGACATGGAGATGTCGCTGGGCTGCTCGAAGTGTCTCATATGCCGGCAGCCCCTGAGCACCTTCTCCCTCTTGTCTCCTCCGCAGTGGCAAGGGGAAACTCAGGAGTTCTGCCCCAACGCGAAGATTGTGCTGGTCGGCTGCAAGCTGGACATGCGGACGGACTTAAACACGCTCCGGGAGCTTTCCAAGCAGCGCCTCATCCCCGTGACGCACGAGCAGGTGTGTTTCAGCAGCCGTCCCCGCAGGGCTGAGGGAAGCAAGGCAGGGACCTTTCTGCAGGACCTACTCGTACAAGGAAGCTCAGCAGCAGATAACCCCCTGTGCCCAGGCCTTGGTCTGAAGCTGGTTTGATCTTGGCTCGTGGACTCCGAGCTGCTTGTGCTTTCACAGCACTTTTCTTCAGCTCTGGCAGACCTTGGCTGCTGAACAGCTGCCTGGTTAGTAGCTGAGAAAAGTGTTCTTCAGAGGTGGTAGAGGTGCCTCTTTTAACAAGTCATGGCTAAAGGGGAGCGTTGTGCTGCTGCATCTCCTAGCTCAGTGCAGCTTTTTCTGCTCCAAGTGACTCTCCTGTTTGAGTTCGGTGTTGGGGGAGCACTGCCGGGGGGGGGAAAGCCACAGCTGGGGGGTCTGGGGGTCCGCTGCTAGGCTGCTGTGCCGTCAGTGGACCCAGCAGTGTCTCCGGGCTGGCCCAGAGACCCGGTCTCTGCGGTGCAGCGCAGAGGTGGCTGCGCTGGTCCCAGCCAACTGTTGTGGTGAGAGCGGTTGTCCAGGCCCTCAGCTGCGGGATGGCACCGCGTTAGTGAGAACGTGCGAGTGATTCGGGGTCCAGCGCCCGGTAGCACTGTCTGCTTGGGCGGCCACCCTCATGTCTGGTGAGATGCCACAGACACTTGCACTTTATTTACAGAGGTGAGGAGTAAAAATTGCAAGAGCTCCCACCTGCGCCATGGTGCTCTGACAGGGCTGCCGGCACAGCCAGGGCCGGCGATGATGTGAAAGGATGCTCCGTGCGGAGCGCCGGTGTCCTAACCTTCTTCCCTTTCCTCCCACTCTCTCTGGACCGCAGGGCAGTGCGCTGGCGCGGCAGATCGGGGCAGTGGCCTATGCAGAGTGCTCCTCCAAGGTCTCGGAGAACAGCGTACGGGATGTGTTTCACGTCACCACGCTTGCCTCGGTCAACAGGGTGCATAAGAACTTGAAGCGCAGCAACTCCAAACGGGGACTGAAGCGGGCATCGCAGATGCCTGGCAGGACGGACTTACTGAATGACACAGAGATCAGGAAAGACCGAGCCAAGAGCTGCTCCATCATGTGAAAACCAGGCTGTAAATAACGTGTGTGTGTTGTCCATTTTGTACAGTAACCGGCTGAGACGAGGGCATGGTGCTGGCTGCAGGAACCAGCCCGCCTTGCCAAAGCCTTTCTCTCGGTCTCTAGGGCTGAGCAAAGGTTCCAGCTGCAAACTGGGGTGCACGAATCACCCCCCACCATGGAGACTTCTGCGTTGGCTGCTGCTGTGCGGATTGCTTGGGGTGAAGGAAACGCTTGGCGGAGGAGTATTCAGGTGCTGGAAGGTCTGTGACTGGGTGAAGCAAAGAGAAAGGGAGTGATCCTGTGTGTGTGCCACCCTCCTGTACCCACGGCCCAGCCCCTGCGCCTGTGTGCGGCCGAACAGCACACGCGGCGTGGGGCGGTGGGCTGTGTGGGACCGGGGCTGGAGGGTGGGAGGTGTGGGGGGAGTGCTAGCAGCAGAGCGCGATCAGGAGGAGGTATTCTTCCAATCTTCCTTTAGAAGAGAAATGATGTTTGAGGTGGTGCTGCCTTCAGCAAGTCGCCATGGAAGATGCAGGTCTGGTCCGGAGCTGGGAGGGAAGGCACCCTGGGAAGGAACCTCAACCTGTTGAGACACCACGGTAGCCCACCTCCTGCGAAGAAAATAGATAGGTGCCTCTTCACATGGGATTTTAGATACTTGAACTGCATTTGAAATGCAGCAGAGTGGATCTGGCCCCAAGGGAGAGGTCTATCCCAGTAGATGCATCCTGAGAATTGTGGTTCCCTTCAGCGAGCAAATGCCACTCGGGAGCTGGTGTCCCAGCTGCTGACAGCCTGGTTACTCCTCAGACTGCTTCCTGCCGTGGGCCGCTGCGCTGCCGAGGAACACAGCTTCCGAAAAAGCAGACTGCAATAACTATCCATCTCCTGCTTCCCACCCGTTTGCAGGTGCAGGTTGTGTTGCATGGTGCTGTGTTTGTCTGGTACAGAAAACCAAAAAGATGATGTGCGTATCTGCACCCTGTCCCCACCGCGGCAGCGGGAGGGAAGGTGCTCCCTGCCCCTCTCGCCCTGCTGTACAGCCTCCCCCCGACACCTCTCATTGCTTCTGCTGCTGCCCTCTCGAAATGCCTTTGACCACAGTGTTAGCCTTGACTTGATGTCACATAGACACTTTAAGGAAATCTGCGCCGTTGCCACATCCAGCTGTGTCAGTGGGCGACAGAAGACAAATAAACATCGTTGGAAAATGCACAGTCCTTGACTCTGTTTGTTTTTAATAGTCAAACCAGATTTGACTCAAAATGTCTTGCTGCCTACCTTCTATTTGTGTCCTCATGTTTCCCTCTGGCTCTTGAAATACGCTCGCACAGGCACTTGAGTGAAAAATGCAGAGGACTTGGCTGCGTGTGTTCATTTTGGAGCTGAAACACCTGCCTTGAATAACCTCTTGCTCCACCGCGGAGCATTTGCAGGTTGTCTGTGCCCGACCCGCCACTCTGACCTGCGCAGGCTACCCCCGGCCTCGCTGTGTCAATAGCTGCAAGTGGCGACGGCTTTTGAGTTCATATTTTGTGTCTGCTCTCCCACTCAGGTCTTAGACTTCAGCTGCATCAGGAAGCTGATGGGGGAACTGCAGCAGCTGAGGTACCAGCACGAGAAAAGCTCAAGCAATGACTGAGTGCTGTTGTGCTGGGTGCAGGTTGCAAAAGCATAAAAATGCATAGAAATGCCCATCTGGAGTCTGGGAGGAAAGAAACGGAGCAAGGCGCTACGCCAAGAGCAGCCTTCAGCGTCACGATGCTTTTCTCTCGCTCCGCAGGGTCCCCCAGAGCCTTGGCAAATGTTAATGAACCAAACCACATCCCTGCTTGTTCAGTAGCAACCAGTGGCTCACCAGTGTCGCTACCAAGTCCTCCTAACCGGGGTGCATTTGTTCTCATCATCCTCGTTAATGTAACCGCTGTGTGTTCCTTCTCTCCACATAAGCACCACAGTATTTGGGCAAGCACAGCTCCCCTTTCTGTCCTCTAGCATCTTCTGGGCTTTTGAATTTATTCTGGTGGTCCGTACAAAGAGCCGTGCCGAGCAGAGGGGTACGAAGGGGTGGGCTGTTGCTGCGGGAGGTGGCTGTAAGCCGCGCTGGGACCTCAGTGGGTGCCTGTTCCCCTCCAATTCCTGCAAAGAGAGGTCTGGAGACAGGCAAGCAGCCCGGCAAAGCCGGCAGATGCACTGCAGGCGTTAGGCAGTTTAACCAGAGTGGAGATGAGCAGGAGGGGCGATGGCTGAGGAGTGTGACAGACCGAACGGAGGAGTTTGGCCGGAGAGAGGATGCCCTGTTTGCCTACACCACGAACTGGGAAGCGGCAGGGTTGAAGCACCAGGCACTCGGCGCTCCTGGGCCAGGGCCTGCGGCAGCACAACTCTCCTCTCCGCTCCCTCGCTTTGGAGGAGATGCTGCTGCCGACGGTGCTGTGCTGCCGTTCATGCAGAACCGGTCCTCAGCCAGAGACGGGCTTGAGCTGCCCAGCAGCTCCCGTGATGCTGGCCTGTTTGCTTGGGTCAGTGGTGTGGAAAGATAACTCAGCCCCGTAGCCCTGGCTGTTAGCTCTGCTGCAACCACAGCGGTGCTTCCCTCGCTGCTGGTGGTGATTTGCTGTTCGTACACCGAACTTCCCAGGCTCTTCTGCTGCTCAAAAGGCCCTTGGGGATGGCTTGTGGCAGTGTAAAGACACATGTCCCAGCAGCAGCTTGGGAAGAACCAGTCAGAATTAATGGCGAATAAAATCTCTCGGGAGACTAAGGCAAGTGAATCAGCCCTCAAGACCATTTATCATGAAGTATCTGAGCTGGATCCTTCAGCAAGGTGAAGCAGAGATGTTAAAGCCCATGGGGGTAAGGCCTTATATCCTCAGTTTCCATCAACAGACTCCTTTCTTGCAGGCACGTGAGCGTTTCTGCTGCAGCTGGTGGCCCAGGTACAGAATCCAGAACAGCCAAAGGTATTTTAGGGTGCTGACCTCTGAGGGAGTGGTTTCCAGGAGGATGGAGCATTGCAGTCCTGCTGTCAGTGCATTTACCACACTGACCGGCCTCCACACGGCCCCCAGCACCTCCCTAAACACTTGGTGCATTTGGGAGTGTCTCAGTGTGGGACCAGGGCTTTCCTCGTGCCTGCTTTAGGGGGAATGACCTGACCCATGCCCAGCTGAGAGACCTGGAGGGGCAGGAGGCTGGCAAACCCAGCGAAGGCTCCTGCAGCGCAAGGATTCCCAGCAATACGTGCACTGGAAGCCATGAGAGAAGAGAAAGAGATGGCCCCCAGCCATCCCCGCCAGCAGAAAGCTCTGAGCACCCAAGCGCTGCGGAAAGGACCCACAGGGTGACAAAAGCCCAGCTGGCCAGGGTAACAGCCACAGCCCGTGGCGGGGCCGGGGGTCAAGGTTAACAGGCCTGGGACCAAACGCAAACTGACATTCACGAAGGGCTCGCCCAGCGTGCTGGAAATGCACAGAGACACGGCGGGGTCACTGCGGACAAGCAAAGCTTTGCAGATCAAAAGCATAAGGCAGGAAAGAGCCTGACCTCTGCAGATCAGAGATGGGGCTGGCAGAGACGAGGGCGGCGGGAGTGGGGAATAATCACAGCTTTCACGCAACAGCCTGTCTTTTCACAGCCACTGAGAAATGCAGGGAATGAAGGATGCTGGTGGTCATTCCGACCTCATGGCAAGCAGTCAATGCTCTGCTGCCACCTCCACTAGCACCTCTCTGCCCTCTAAGTGGGAGGGAGCGGGGAGGAGAAGTGTGGAGCTGTAGAGGAGCAGCAGTCAGGCAGGAGAGCGTTTACAGGGCATTTATCCGGGAGCCCCAGCCCCGTAACTCCCACAGCGCTGCTGTTCTCTGCAGGCACCGTGTTTTTAGAGCGCTGCAAAGGTTGTACGGGCGAGTGCCTGAGTATGTGAAACAGGACAGAAGGGATTCACATCTTCCTGGTTGTCCATACAGCTCTTGTCCCTGGGCTTTCCTCATCTTGGAGTGGGGAGGAGGGAGCAGCAGCCACCACAGACAGAGGGACAGCTTTAAAACAGAGGGAGGTAGAGTCAGATTAGACATTAGGGAAAAATGGTTTATAATGAGGGTGGTGGCACACTGGCCCAGGATGCCCAGAGAGGTGTTGGATGCCCCATCCCTGGAAACGTTCAAGGCCAGGCTGGACGGGGCTCTGAGCAACCTGATCTGGTTGGAGATGTCCCTGCTCCTGGCAGGGGGGTTGGGCTGGGTGGGCTTTGAAGGTCCCTTCCCACCCAAACCATTCTATGATTCTATGACACTTCCCAGGATCTGTCCTGAGGGACCACAGTTGAGAGAGCCCGGCTGCGCGGGGCAGCTTCCCCTCCCCAAAGGCCTGAACCACGTGCATTGCCACAGCATTTGCGCAGACTAAACCTCCCAGGCACACCTTGCGGAGATGTGGGGACCTCAGCACCACCCGTGTCAATTCACAGAGCTGCTTCTACCGCGTTCCGTGTTGTGCTGGTGTAGGTACGCTGGCTTACGGTGCTGCCGAGACTAGAGAGAACAGATCAGAGCAAGGTTCGTTACAGTCAGGGGAATTTACAGTGCCCGCTCCCACAAGATTGCCCCACCAGTAATGGAAGGAGAACATCAAACTCAAGCTTGCCTCCATGAAGAAGCAGCTGTGTTATATATGGTCTTCCCTCTGCTTTCCACAAGACACGTTCAGGTGCCATCTCCCAGGCGTGTTCAGCACTCAGCACCGCAGGCGAAGCTGCAGCTGGTGTCTGGGGTTGCACAAAAGCGACAGGATCTTTCTTAAAAGCTTCTGGTTCTGGTTTTGTGCATTTGTTTATTTTCTATACTGAAGGGAAATGTCATTGCCATCCCCCTCCCTGCTCCCCTCAGTCTAGCTCTAACTAGCCGGAAGCCTGTGGTATGAAAAGAATGATATCGGAATGAAAGTGATTTGTGCTTCTAGAAGAGCAAAAAAAGAGACTAAAATAAATTTAAAAAAAACACGTAGCAGCCAAAAAATGTGCATCCTGCCTGAGTGAGCAGGAGCAGAGCTCAGATGCAGATCTTGCCGGAGAGGAGCTAGACACAGAGATGTGCAGCCTGCTAGAAGCCAGTGAAAACCAAAGTGCAGATGCTGCCACGGCTGAACTGAACCCAAAACGTGCATCATGCCGTATACAACCCAGGCATCAACTGTTTGGAGCCTTCTTTGAAGGCTTGGGCTTGTGACTTGGGAGTGGGACTGAATTCTGGGCAAACGAGGGTCCCCATCCCCTCCTCTCCCCTCCTCAGAGGACGGTAAGGGCTGCTCTTCGCAGTCACCGTTCAGCACGCAGCTAAATATTCTGGCACTCGCTTCTCTACCAGCTTGCTTGACTATAAAGAGCATTTGGCCTCCCACAGTGGTTCATTTAACCAGACTTTTCAGAGGAGTCCCTCTCCCGCGCTCTCCTTCTCTACAGAGGAATAAACAACATAAACCAGGAAGCAAAATCAAAAGAAGTAGAGAAAAAAAAATTCTGAAGTAGGAAAGGAGAGCCACAGACACAGAACAGACCACGTCAAACCGTTGTTGGGTCCCTGCTTCTCCAAACCAAGCCAGCACCTGCCTGGGAGCAGTTTGGGAGGTTATTTTTTTTTCTATGGATAAGGGAGCAAGTGTAAAAGTAGACGAAGAAAGTGTGGGTTTTCTTCCCTTTTCAGCATGGGAAGAGCTCCAAGGAAGCTGCTGAAGTGAGTGACAGGTAGTTTTGGAATAAACAAAAGGCAACGCTCCATCTGTGCACAGGATGTAACAGTGGCCCTCGCTCAGCGCTCAGGGCGCCAGGTGCCGCGTTTCCGTTAAAAAGCGCCAGGTAACATGGTCAGCAACGCCAACCGGCTGCATGGAGCAGCCGGATCCCAGAGCGTGGGTTCTCAGCTTCTGCAGCCAGGAGATGCACGGAAAGCTGCGTTCTCCCACCTTCGTCTGGGTGCATGAGGAGGAGGCAGCACACGTGAGGAGGGTGGGAGCTGTACGGACTACGAGCCAGACGACCTCGTGGTTGGAGAGGGATGGGGGTTAAGCTTAGGAGACCGGATACCCGGTCAGCTTCATGCCTTGCCTGCCCATCCCGGCACCGTGCAGATCTGGACTCGCAGGCGCAGGAGAGAAGGAGCAGCCGTGTCCAGAGCTCGCTGCCGGCCACCCGAGAAGTCTCCCGACGCGCGCACACCGGCTTTGGGAGATGAGTCAGCACGGCAAAGGGAAACCAAACCAAGCAGATGCAAGAAGTGGAAGTGACACATAAAAGACGTAGCAGGCAAGGAGGACTCCAGGCCTCTAATTAGTGCCTGCAGAAAAATTAATGAGCAACACTGCCAGTGCAGGTGTCCTGCCTAAAAAGGCATCCCATATCCGTGGAGTGTGATGAGCAGCTTAGCTGACTGGGACAGACAGCCCTGGATCACGACAAAAAACATTCTGCTCCCCAAAGCAGTAACTCGATAATTTCCTTAAAGCCCAGATCTCTCCCGGGAGAGCTCTGCACCGGCTGTTTCTGCAAGGACGCTGCCCCATCACAGCTTCTGTGGAAGGACGCAGGCGTCTGTGCACCAGTAGGCAATGCCCCACAGCGGGAGGATGTCCTGGGTGGGACGAGGTCTAACACCAAGGCTACGCAGATCCATGGGCTGGGGGTCGGTGGAGGGAGGGACTTGAGCAGCTGAGGCGAAGCGCAGGTGCAAGAACCAGCAGAGCAGCTGCTTCTGGATCACACACGCCTGTGACCAACTGCAAGAGTTGCAGGGCCACGGAAGAACAGGTGCTCCTTGCCAGCCGGCATTAGTAACCTCCGTCCTCGGCTGCCCGCCATCTCCACAGGACGTCTGTTTTCCTGTTGGGGTCATGTCTGGACAGCCACGGTCTCTAGGAGTAAATTGGCTTCCTCACAAAATACGTTTATGCCCTATGTACATAACTCTCCTCACTCCTGTCATCAGGATCTCACTACAGGGAATAATCACACCTCAGAAAATTGAGGCCAATGAGGTCTGCAACAGAAAAGGCAAGACCCTGCCCATAGGAAAGGACATCTATACCAACAGAACGTCCCATAACCATTAATATCCCATTATTACAAACACCCGAGAGGCAAATGGATTCCTTGCTCCCCATTAGGTATCACTGCCGTATGTTACTGAGCGTCAATACTGATCCCTGGTATTTTCACAAAGATTGTGAATGAATTGGTGTGTGCATCTGTACACAGGGAAGCAGATCCTTTCCCCCACAGCAACCCTCTTTCCTAAATGTATAGAGACCTGGAGGAGTTTTAGGCTGTGTTAACAGAAATCTGAGTGTCTAGTCTTTCTTGGTGGATCTGGGTGAACGTTCTCCTGTGGTGTCTTCTGTGGCAGCACAGGGATGGATCCTTTAACTTGCTCTTAGAGCTGCTGGAGCACAGGTAAGTGAAAGGTGCTTACCACCGCCAAGCAAAGGAGGGGAGTTTCAGTACGTACTGATAAATGAAGGAGCAGCTGCACAGAGAAAATCTGGTTTCAGGTCACAGGCATGTTTATGGCAGAGCCAGGAAAAAAAAACTTGGCCACTGCACCCACATCTTCCCAGGGCTGCATCGCCGAAGCACTTTTACGAGGCACAGCGTTGCTTCTCTCATCTCACGGTATAAGACTGGCAGGTAGATAAATAGTTAATTATTGAAATTAATGGGAGGCTTGATGTGAGGAGGCTGGCAGCACAGGGCCCTGGTCCCTCCTGCGCAGAGCGGAGCGCAGCCCCCAGCGCCAATAATCGGCTCCCGCTCCCGGAGCGGCATTTGGCCGGTGATGAGCAGAGGCTGCAAAGTTATCTCGCCTGCTGAGAAAGGCGCGATTGTGCGCGCTGGATTCCTTCACAACAGCACTATTGTCTGCAGCCCCTCAGCCCGGGCTGCCGTAGCTAATTAGCATGGAGAAATCAGCATTCTTGCTCTACCCCTAACGTCACCCGGGGAAGAGCGACCCACTGCCAAGCAGCTTCCCAATGCCGTGCCTGTCCCCAACAGGGAACGGGGTCTTTTCTCTCTGCATTTGTGTGGGGTTTCTTGGATTTATATCCCTGAGACAACGCAGGAGCTCCTCATGCACATTAGAAGCAGTCCTAGACCAGGACAAGCTGTTGGGTGCCTCAGGGACGGGGGACTTGACCCAGAACATGGATTGCAGCAAGCAGTAAAAGTGGGGAACCTCCAGCCCTTCTTTTCCCTTCGTCAGTCCACTCCTGTTGACACCCTGCTCTTACTGAGCAGCAGAAGGGCTGCTATCACCTGCCCAAACACGTTTGTCTTTGATCCCAACTGCACTCTGCTTATTCAGCCTCTGCTGAGGATTCAGAGGTCCCAAAAGAATTGATAAAACATCCCATCACCTGTATAGGCTTCCCATTGGATTCAGAAGCTGACAAGATCACAAGAAAAGCACATCTGCTTGCTTCCATAGGATTTCAAATTCCTACAAAGACTGAAAACAGGAAATGTAAGAAAAGGTTTTTTTTCTTCTAAACAGACAAGCTCCTAAACTTCCACAAGTTGCAGCTCCATTTAAGCATTAGGCTAGTATTTACCTAACTCTGACCCTCTCCATTAACATCAGATTTCTGAAGTTCCATTTACCAACCACCTCTTCCCGCAAGGGCCCAAGAAGAACTGGAAGGACACATGGCAGCTCCAGAGGACCTGAGCTGCAACCCATCTCCTTACTAAGTCAGAGCGGCTGCGAGACACTTTAACTGCAGAGCCAGACGATATCGATTTTCTTAGAAACTCAAACAACAGGGTTCCTATGGGTTTATGAATATTTTCATCGTCATCATCCGAGTTCCAGGCAAGAACTACACACTGCTCGAAAGCTGTGTATCAAATATGTCCAACTTCCATGCTTCAAGGTGTTCGTGAGGGAACGCAAGAGGTAGGAGACTCCTAATGTGTCTCATTCTACGTTGTAGTTGACCAAGAGCCTTTGACCATTAATGAAGGCCAAATACACAACTATGAAGACCAACGCCCCTCTGGTGTGGCAGGAAGCGAGCTGTTCTGCTTCTTTGTCTTAGGAATAGCTCCTAGGAAGTCAAAATTACTACTTCTGCATTGTCCCCAGGCAAGTTGTCTCTTGCCAGAGCCACTCCCAAACCTGCTTTTCTGGTCTTCTCAGGTTAATTCCTGCTGTCCCCAGCCCAGCCTTACAACTGTCACCATTAGAAAGAGTCTGTGTTCAAATACAGCGGGGGATGACATAAGGGCAGTTACAAGTCTGTAACTGGTGGGAAGCTCTCCGTAGGGAGGATTCGATAGTGGGAGTTCCTACGGGCTGTGAATTTACCCATCTTCCTCTGACCAGCCCCATTCTTCTGCCTCCTTCCCCTGGGATGTGCAGGCGGTGAGCTCCAGGGCACCATCGGCCACTGCGCAGACACCGCGTTCGTGCCATGAGCTCCAGGCAGGATGCAGGAGATATCCTGAAACAAACATTGAAGTCTAGCAAACATGAAAAAGGTCACTGCAACTTCAATTCCTCTTCACCTTTTTCTCTGTGAGCGTCTCTCCTTTCCCATTTTCATGGTTTTGATTTTCTCGGACTCTCCTCTCTTTACATTTCTCTCTCCCGCTTTTCTCACACTTCTGTAACCTGCTGGAGCAGGGTAAACTCTTCTGCAGATGTAGCTACTTCTACAGTTAAGCTGGACTTTCAGTGAGAGACGGGCCTGTTTGTCCTTGGAAAAAATGTCTTTGTAAGGAGGAGCTCTCGGGAGCCACACATTTCCTGCAAGAGCCCATAGTTCTTAGCCCATAGTTTGAAAAAGCGGTGGAAGCTATAGTTGAATCGCTTGAATTTGGGAAAAACCCTCACCTCTCCAGCCCCAGAAGCAAAACGACAAAGAGAAAACTCTGCAAAGGGAAGGGAATACACAGCAGTGAGGAGCCACGGGGACAAAGAAGGGAGGCCCACTCCCACAGCTGACTTACCAGGAGATCAAACCACATCTCAACCTGTTCAAGCAGACTTGGGAAAAAGGCAGTTCTGCCCTCCAAATCTGCAAGGGCTGATACGCCTCCTAAAAGAAACTCGATTTGAGGACCAAACTGTGAATCTGTAAAGTTCCTTTTTTCCCTTAAGACATACTAGCTGAATCACAAATGCAAACATTAACAGTTTACAAAAAATTACGAGTTTGCAATTGCAGCTATTAATTTTATTTATTCTTTCATTTTTTATCCCTTTTATGCTTTTGTTGTCATAAGACTTACACGACGAAATCAGATAGCTGTGCTCATCATTGTTGGAAGCGCTTTGACTGAGCGTCAATCTGATTATTTAGTGCTGTGCCTGCAGCAGAAATTAGCACGCGAACACGCAATCTGTTGTATTTCAAAAAGGAAAAAAAGAAAAGCAAGAGATACGATACATATATGGAAAAATGTCTGTACATTTTCATAAGCTGCCTTTGAAACCGAAACTACTACGAGGGAGTTTCCATTAGCCCTTAGATTTGATGCCTGCTAGCAATGTTTACTTAAAATCTGCTGGAAAAAGCTATCGTATTTTGCAGTGACTTTGCATGATCTGTTCTATTTAGTAAATATTTGCCTTACACACATTTAACAAGAGTCTTCTCCAAGACGATCAATCTGTGTTTAGACTCGCTGATGGAAGCAAACTTGAAAGTCATCCCAGCACAGATCACAAGTGTAAGAGAAACCCCAGAGCCCCCAGCAGAAGAGACCTCAAGGAGACGAGAGCCGACCACGCACCAGTCACTGCCTGAGGTCCTGATCTTCTTCAAACAGTCAGGGCACCCAACAGCTAACAAGCCATTCTCTTTTCCCTCCAAGAGTGTACATCTCCATTGTCCCACATTTACAGAGAGGAACAAAATGTCTTTCCCAAATTGGAAATACTTTTTACTTTTGTCCAGACTTTTTAGATCAGATCCAAGCAAAACATTGATGGCGTGTGTACCCACAGTGCGCAGATGACCACCTCCTCTCTCACAAGGTTTCCATCTCCATCCAAAGACAAACAGACCTGTCACGTTCCACAGAGCAGCACTGATGCAACCCTTTGTTCCCAGCGTGACATTTCCTCCCTGTCAGTCTCCCAGTTCATATTTCTTTGGCATTTCTCAACACACTCCAAGCAAATTATTCAGCCAGCTAGGCACCTGTGGAGAGAGGATGTATGAAACACCTCTCGAGCCAGTGGACCATCAATAACATCCCATGTGGATCGATGAATATTTTCCATTAGTGTCAGTCAGCCTGTGATGAGGAATGGAAAGCGAGCAAGGATATTGAAATTATTTTCTCAGGCAGCACGTGACAGAGCATTGCTGAAGAGCTGTCTCCTTGCTCAACTCCCTCACCGCGGCGCAGGAACGCAAAGAAAGTATTGCATGGCAAGACCTGGTCTCTGCTCACTTCAGGAGCAGCTACTAAGTTAACCCTACACCTTCTCAGTCGAGAGGTTGTTTATTCTTCAGTAAATAGCTTGTTCATGCTCACTGAGTTCAGCATCTTCTTCACAATCGTACCAGGTCTTTACAACAGTCCCAGGAGTGAGTTCCCCAACAGCCTCGTGGTGACACAGCCTGAACCGAGCATCCCAAGGCCTGTTCCTGCCCATTCCCACCATTTCCTACGGATAACCTCAGCGCAGTTTGTCAAATGTATCAGAAATTCTAAGCAATCTCAAAATACTTGACTTGAGCTCAATTTTATTTTCCACTGAGAATGAAAAAAAAAAAAAAAGTGTTGTATCATGCCTACTGTCACTTGGCACCAAAATCACAGTAATTCTTAAAAATTTTAGCAATGTGCACCTAAAAACTACTTTGAACCTCTGAAAAAATCCTCATGACACAATTTTATAACGGCACTTCAGCAAAACTCATCTCAGCAAAAACCAACAAAACGTAATATCTTTTACTGAAGCATATTTTTCTCATTCTATTAAATTGTGTTTCAAGAGTCCAAATGGTCAGGGGAAAAAAAAAAAAAAAACACAAACTTATTACAGTAAGTTGGGGGAAATAGCATTTCCTCCAAATATTTTGATTTGAAAGCCTGACAAGTTACTCATCCTGGCCTCGGTTTAACACATTCATGGACGAGGTGCCACTGTTTCTGTTTAACAAGGAGATAACGAGAACGAGAAATGGAAAACCTGAAGGCTTCATTCTTACAAATGCTAATTCCCGCAGTGCGAGGTGAGCTTCCGAAACCCTGGTATCGATCCAAAGTGGAATATCTGTTATTGCTGATTAGCACAGCAAAGCCTGTGCAGCAGCGGTCAAACAGCAAAAACCAGAGTGAGGACTCAGAATTATTTCCCTGTGATTTGTTTGCTTTTTCTCTTTAGTTCACCACAGAGCAGCCTTTTTAGCAGTTTCCAAGCGTAACACGCGTCGATAGCGTGCCCTCGTTGAAATGCAAGAAAATAGAACCGCAGGCAGGGGTCCCTCTGCATCCCGCTCATACGGGCTCCCTGAGAAGCTTTAATTACAGATGTGACCTTGGGCTTTGTCTAAAGAAGGAATATCAGCGTGAGATGCTGCGTAATTGCTGTCAGAAGGGGTTTAACTTGTTAAACGTCTACATGAGGAACCTTCTTCAGCTCCTGGTGTTGTCAAGTGGGCTTTAAGGAAATGAAAATCCTAGGTCTGTGTAATCAGCCTTATAGTCCGGTGATAATTAATGAACATATCTGACATCGTTAAGCCGGTACTATTCCTCTGCGTCACCAGTCAGCATCAACCGTAAGGGTGGCACAAAAAACAGCTCTGGAGCATTGGAGGGAGGAGGTGCTGGAACACGCAGAGAGCGGATGGCTGCAGAAATCCCATGGATTGGAAAACACCTAGCACTTTCTGCTGACAAATAGGCAGCTTTCTCCTGAATGTATCCAGATCACTGAATTTATTCACAGGCGCCAACGGCTCCTGCTGCTGATCGTTGCAAACTCAGGAATTTAACCTTACAAACCACCCAAAGGGTCAGGAAATACTGGTTTCCGTGCTTAGAAGTGGGAATGGAAGCACATAAGGATGCATTCAGGGTCAAAAGAAGAATTGGTGTAAGAATTAGAAACAAAACTCTGATTTTTTTTTTTCTTCCCCCGCCAATTGAAGGAAAGCGTCCCAGCATGAGAGAAATTCTCAGCAGCTTGCCTGAGACCTTTGGAAGGCACCCAGAGATAACAGCGGAGTGGGGTAACACCCTGAACAGGATCCCGGGGAGTTGTGCTGCTCACCAGACTGATCCTACTTCACTCACGGCTCGTACGATCCCCCTGGGCACACCTGGTACGTTCAGCAGTGCCACGCAAGCCTCCAGTCGGCGTGTAGTAGCCCATTTGAAATCCCCAGGAACAAGTAGGGCCGGTGCCTTGTCTTGTCCCCGTTCTGCTCACCAGCACACAGATGTTTCTCGACCGCGCAGAGACACCCACACATCTGTCCCTGGTAACCGGAGAGTGCAGTCTCAAAGGGTCACCTGTGATTCATCAGAGACATGCATTGGATCTGACAACCAAGAATAATTTTTTTTTTTTATATATATACAGTAGCTTGGAAATGAGCTAAATCAAAGATAATTCTGACAGATTCGGTGATCTCTGAGATAATTACTGAATATACTGAACAGGCTACTCTTTACCTACTTATTAATGTGCCTACCCATGTATTTATCTAGGAGATTACCAGACACTTTCACACTGGCCTCTGCTTCCTCTAGTTTGTGCCTGCTGGTTCATGTTTGCTCATCACGCAGCTTTTCAAGCTGGGCTTTTACCTTTTCACCCAGCCCACCACCACAGGACTTAATTCTGGGGTTAAGGTCTCTAATTAGCCAGCAGTAATTTGACATTTGCATTAAAAACGCCGAATTCTCTTTCAGAAAGAAAAGGTTTCAATTCCGTGCTGGTGGTAGGAAAGCTCTGCAGGCGATCACGGGCTGGGGTTCCCACTCTCACAATTCATTTCAGGGGCTCTTTGAATGCTGGGGTAATTTTTGCTGAGTTTACTAGAGTTTATCCCTGACAGCTAGTGCTTTCTACCTGCAGAAGATGACAAGCACAGAGACCCCGAGCCAGCTGCCGTCCACAGGAACGGTGGGGCTGTCACCTTAGCTTTGCCGCAGTAAGATGGTTCCGCAAACTCTGCTGAAAGTCACAGTTTCCAGTAGCTGTTGCAATTCCAGTGCTCCTGTTGCGCTGCCTTTTCGCCCTTCAGTTATTTGCCTCTCTGGTAGATGTTGTGAGAATGAGACCGCTTGCCCTGGAAACCTCTGTCACTTAAGTAATAAATGAGCAAAGCTTATCAGTGATGAACTTCCAACTGATAACTTTTCCAAAATTGTCCAGACAATGACCAGCCAGGTCCTCTTAAGACGGGAAAGGCAGATTATAGAATCACAGAATGGTTTGGGGTTGGAAGAGACCTTCAAAGCCCATCCAGTCCAACCCCCCTGCAAGGAGCAGGGACATCTCCAACCAGATCGGGTTGCTCAGAGCCCCGTCCAGCCTGGCCTGGAATGTTTCCAGGGATGGGGCATCCACTGCCTCTCTGGGCAACCTGGGCCAGTGTGCCACCACCCTCAGTGTAAGATTTTTTTTCTTAATATCTAATCTGAATCTACCTCCCTCTATTTTGAAACCATGACCCCTTATCCTGTCACACCAGGCCCTGCTGAACAGTCTGTCCCCATCTTCCCTGCAGCCCCCTTTAGGCACTGGAATGCCGCTATACATATATTTATCTTGCACGGGTGTGTTACGACTCTCCGCAGTAGGCTACAGCGGTCTCTAGCCCTCCTTGCGATACACCTCTGGGAGCCCTTCCAAGGGAAGTTTTGCAGCAGGACTGGGCTTGAAGCGCGCTGCCCGAAGCGGCCCTCCTGGCCTCTGCCGCAGCCCCCTGCAGCAGTGCTCCCCGGATGGGCAGAGCAAGGATGCAGCCTCTGTCCTGGGGCGAATCGCCAGCTTTAGTTTGGCAAGGGTCCGCACCTACCGGGGGCTCTGTCTGTGCTGCAGGCTGCTGAACCAGGCTGTGGTGCTGCGGTGACCTTTTCCTTCAGGCCCACTGAGGCTGTCGTCTGCAACAGAGGAGCCCCCAGCACCTCGTCAGGCACGTCCACCTCTGCTCGGTGCCTTTGTCTTGGTTGCTCGCAGCAGTTAGCTCCAGGTCCAACCACTCTGTACCTTGTTCTTTTAGAGTTATGAGCTTTATGATGAGTTTTGGGTGTTTCAGGGAAAAGAAAACCTTTAAAAACTGTTGGCAAGATTCTGTCCCTTAGGAAAACCATCTCTCGTTTCACTCAGGAGCACATTTCCATCCTGTCACCAGCCCACTGAAGAGCTGAGGCCAAGAAATATGTCCAGGACATGTTGCAAGTTCACATATCTCCCAATCATAGCGCTGAAATGGTTCCAGTCAGTGGCTATCCTTTTTCCAGCCTTCTACCTCCATTTACAGGATCAGTCAGAGATAGTTCACATAGAGATGTTGGTTTCCACAGATTTTATCTGATGGAAGTATGAGAAAATGACACTGTGCCTCTCTGGATGGTTACTCCCAGCACTGTGGCTTAGCCTTGGCTTTTTACAGCTGTTTTGGATATAATCCTCCATAACTGTGGAGATTTAAAGAAACACTCTGTAGGTCAGGTGTAAGCCCTTAGCTTTACTTGTTTCCCTGTGTAGGCTCTCCCCACACCTAGCCAGATTCTCAGCTGCTTGGTTCTCATTTACAACAGCAGAAAGCACTGTACTTGCTCTGGGACTGGGGCCGGGAAACCGCCACGCCTGTAGTCCAGTTGCCAGAGTCAGATTAAGATTAAGAAGGGGTCAGTGGTTTTTAGAAAACTGCATGGTGATCAGCAGAATAATGAGCTGCTACCAGAAAGAGTTTGCTGGGCAGAGCCTGCCAGCAGTTTTTGATTAGTATTGCCAGCACACGCTCGCACAGATGCATGTCTGGTTGCTTGGTACAGACAATTCAGCCTGCTTTCCTCCTCTGCAGCTCTCAAGAGGAGTATTACTGCAGGACACAGCACACAAACCTCTTCACAATTCAGACCATACGAAAAATAAAATCAACAAACAATTTAAAAGTTAAAATTACTATTTCTGTGCTCAGCAGTTTGCAATGAATGGGTACAGAACGCTGAACAGTAATGTCTGCATCCTTTATACGGACTCAGCACCGAGTTTTCTTCCTGGGACAAGGGAAAACAGGTTTCCTCTCTCTGCTAATCTAGAGCAAAAGCCTGGTGAGGGAAAAAGGGCATCCTAATAGGATACAGGATCATAAGAACATAGTTCCTCAGACCAGCATCAACAAGGCAGGCCAGATCTGATGCTTTGACTAGAAGGACAAGAACATCACCAGCCTCTGGAGTCTCCTGTGTGCAAAGCCCACCAATCCAAGTAAGCTCCAGTTCCCTGCCATGACAAATAATCACAGCCACCAGGTGAGAAACAGGTTATAGACAATTCTTGGAAGATTTCCCTCACACACACTCAGTTCTAGCCACAGTGCCAGCCTGTCACCACTGGGTGGATGGTGAGGCTTTGGGCACCAACTCCGCTTCCTCTAAAGCATAAGCTTTTGATCTATGTTTGTCTAACCCTGAGCAGGTTTTGAAGCGTTTCTCTCACCAGTACTGATGATTTTCCCCAATAATTACTTAAGAAATAGAGCATCAGTGAATCAAAAAGTCCTCTAAGCCAGGAATGAGAAATGTGTGAGAGTGCAAGCAGAGGGGGAAGTCTCCTCACACCTCCTAAGGAAGCTTCTGCTGAGGTTCTTATGAATAGGAGAAAGTGAACAAAGGAATTAAGAACTTGTGGGAAATGGTCGACCCAGCATCGCTGCAGGAGTATAAATAGCTGCCCTGATTCACGGCATTCCCATTGGATCAGTATGCCCTTTGTCAAGTTTTGCCTGGTAAATGCTTGAAAAGTATCTCAGCAGCAGCTCTGCCAGCTCCAGGAGAAGACTCAGTCTTACTTCAAGGTTTCTGCCCATTCGGCCCTTCTCCACCAAATGGGCTCCTGCAGCCTGGCTCGGCTGGAAGAGCTAAGCCAGACCCTACTACAGCTAACCTCGTTGGCAACCCTGCACTACGCAAAGGAGTTCGCTCCAAGTAGCAGTACAGCATTCCGCACCCCATCAGCTGGAGCTGAACTGGTGCTTTTATCTGGCTTACAAACTGCAGTTCAGCGGGATCCACGAGCTGGACACAGCCACGTGTGATGGCTTTTCTATCTTTGGCTTGCCATTCAACTCGTGAGGGTTTTCTGCTCAGTAAAGCCTGGCACAGAATGACACGTCCAACTTTCCAGCCTAACACAGACCCACCACAGCACAGGCCCGACTGAAACACTTCATCCACTGTAAATTCAGTACCACCCCTTCAAATCTTCAACGGGCTGCTAGAACAGAGCCCACAGACAAACCAGCCACTGCCCTTGCCCAAAGCCAGCTGGGGCAATCTGTGTCTTCATCAGCCAGCTTGGAAACCCCCAGCACACACATGTGAACACGGGCGATTGTGCTGCACACCATGCACGGAGACTCTTCGGTAATGATGCAGCGTTAGTATTTCTTGACGTTTTAGTTCACAGGAAAGAGAGTTTAGAGGTTGCTTGGGAGATGCCCAAACAGACATAATTTCAGATTTCATGAGCTGATAAAGCCACGGCATCCAGGAATCTGTTTGCTGCAGGGATTGTGACTAGACAGAAACAGAAAGGGCTGTGACGTGTACGAGCGTGCTGGCTATGCGCCTGTCCTGTCCGATGGAAACACGAACCCTTGCGTGGCAGGCACAACGAGCCAGGACAGCGAGTACTCCAGCGAGTCAGAAGAATGAGCCGTGCACCTGCACAGCCTCTCTGAGCACTGAGAGCACAACTGAGCACAGCTTCTCTTGTGCTTTTCACCCAGGAACCAGGTACTGATTTAGGGAAGGAGAAGAAAAAAAGTTTAGGCTAAAGGTTGCTTTTCACAGAAAAAACTTGTCAAATCTTTGTACAATTAAGTGATAATTTCAAAGCCTGCAATAATCAGACTTGCAGCTCATTTAAAAAGAAAAAAAAATAAATCCCAGCAACAGTTTCTCCTCTGACCTTTAGGCTTCCAACATTAACTTCAGTACTAGAACTGTTCCTCTGCAGGCAGGCAGCGTGTCCCCTTAACATCAGAAGTCCATGTCAAACCAGATGCCTATCCTGAGGCGCATTCAGATCTCCTACCTCTCTAGGGGCTCAGTGCTGTAGATATTTAGCAGGCACGGCAGCGAACAGTGTAGAAGGAAGAGGCTGGTTACTGATTTGACCAGGTACATGAAGGTGCATCCTGCTTTAGGGAAAAAGACTTTGTGTTCTGCTAAAAATCTGAACTTTACAGTAAATCATCTCTTGAGAGCTTTTTTTTTTTTTTAATGAGATGTGGCAGCAGTGCTCAACACATGAGTAAGTCACAGTCTGCAGAATCTGCCCTCCCTTGTGTGCCTGTGAAGATAAGTGCTTGTTTGCCTGCCAAATGCTATCATTCCTGCGTTCTCAACATGAAAGGCTCCGAGCCTGACGAGCTGCGATGTCTTTGCTCCGCAGCACAACTAGGAACCTCTTTGCAGAAGCGCTCCTTACATCAAAGAAACAAGCAAACAAGAGTTGATGCTTTTCAATTCTAAGCTAAGACTTATAAGCTGCTGGTAGGCACGTAATAAATGGCACATCCTTTCAAATAGAGATGAACCTGCATAGGTAAGGAGTTCAGAGTCTAATGTGTGTTTCACTTAAGAGCAACTGTGCCACCCTCCTCTGTTTTGTGGCCTCCTGGCAATATGCTGGTCCAAGGCTAAGACTACTTATTTCAGATCCTGGCCCTTTCATAGACTGCAAGGAATAAAATTTCATCTTCAGCCCTCGTCTTGCTGCTACTTAACAGTTAGCTGCGACTGAAGATGGACTGCCTTCATGCTTTGGGCAAAAGGCAAAGCAAGAGACACTTACTCCTCCCCAGGACAGGATGAGGAGATTAGGTCACACACTTGGAAGGCCTGTCAGCACCAACTGCTTCTCTGCTTTCCTTAGGTAACTCCTAAACTCACACCATTGCTTCTGGAAGAGGTGGCTGAGTATCCAGCAGCCTTCTTTGTGTTGTCTGTTGTAGTGGTCCTAGAATCAGCTGGGCAGCACAAGTGACAATCCACAGTCCTGCTTTGCTCCATCAGCTTTTGCAGGATACAGTCATGCTGCCACCACAGAAATCAAGATCTCTTGACCTCTGGAAAATGCACTACTGTGCTTCCCAGATAAATGACTGGTTAAGGCAAAGACTTGATGTGCAGGCATTCTTATACAAGTCCCACGCGGCACCTTATGAACCCACCTCTGAACTGCAGAACAGTCTCTGACTGCCTCTGCCACCCCAGAAGAGCAGAGCCTGTACTCTATCCACGGCCTTCACATCTTCTGGCCCCTACCTGTCTGAAAATGCTGCACTGATTCCATAAGCACAAATCTTGAAATCCCTTCAGAAAAGTCCTTCTCACTTCTTTTCTGGAAAGATGTCTGTTCTTACTGCCTGTTCAAGAAAAATCTATTACCTATGCTCCAAACAATTAACAAGATCAGATTCATCTTCTTCAGCAGACTCCACTTTGATCCAAGCCAAATGCTGAACATACGCCTGCAGCAAAAGAAAGGCACCTGGTGCAACGTGCGCTACAGAATCCCTGCACAAAAATCTCCATAATCTGAACAGTCCTTCTGGAGTCTCAGGATTGTGGTTAAGATTCCAAAGGACAGCCAGTAAATATCCAGAACAACGTAGGGAAAGGAGGGCAAAGCCCTTGCCTCCACGGCTCAGCCTCAGCTCGCATCATCTGTCCTGTGAACCAGGCGAATTCATGGGCATTTTCTACCAAGATGGATCATTATAGATTATGCACGAGGTTTTTATTCATAATATCGGCAAAATAAAACTGACACCAGACCCAAGATGAAAACAATCCAGCAAATCACCAAGAATAATTATAGGAACATACTGAATATTGATTTGATTTACCATTAACTCTAGTAATGAGTCAGACAAGTGTTCTAATTGCATCCATGAATAAGCTGCTCTCTTATAAATGGCTTCAGATCTGCAAGGAAATAACTCTTTGTATATGGATCCAAATGCAGAGGGAGCATTTTAAAGAGTAAACTACTTCAGCAAAAAGCTGTACATGCAGTCATCGCTGCTCATCAGCAGTATTAGCAGGTCAGGTACTGAAACACACGTAGCTTTACAGAATTCAAAAGGAACACTGTTTCAAATTTAAGGCACCCACAGAAAAGCCAGTCTAAGGCAGCAGAATAAAGTTGTTGTAAGAGATACCTTTGCTGAACAAATCCCTACCATCCCAAGCCACGATCAAGCCCCTGTCAGTCTCCTTTCACAGGGAAGGAGCAGCTGGGCCAGCAAACAGACAACCATCTAGGGCTGGGATGCCTCCAGCCTGTACACAGAAATGTTCCTGATCTACCTAGGACCAGAAACAACTCAAAGCAGGGGCAGTAATATCTAGCCTAAAGCAGAAGGGGGACAGGAGCGAAGGATCAGTCATTATCTGTAACGTGTTTGGAGATCCACCACTTAACGTGGCTGCTGTATGACTGACCCTTGTAGTCCAGGCAGTGCCAGGACGCTTGCCAGAGCCCAGGGTCCGTTAGTCAGCTTGCACCAGCCCCAGCACAGAAAAGGCCCAGGCACTGTCTAGAAACCACTGAAGTCTCATGAATCATTGCCCTGCCACGGGGCTGTGTAGAGAAAGACCCATGCCAGATGACACTGCAGCCTCACTGGAATCCAACTTTCCCTTCTGGAAGCCCTGTGCCACACTAACACACCCCCCCCAAATTCTGCCATCCGTCCCGTAAGCAGGGAGCTTCTGCTCCTTTGAGGGAAGAAGGTAGGCAAGTTGGAGTTCCCATAAATTCAAGATGCACTTTTGCAATAAAGTCCTTTCCAAACAATAACGACTGAGTGAAGTGGCAAGGCAGGGAGTGCAGGCTGAAGAGCTTCCCTTCCGCCCCCACCCCGCGTCTAAAACCCCAAGCGGGAGAGAACACGGGAGATCCCTGTACAGCCCAATCGGAACAGAGCCCGCTGTGGGAATCCCAGCTGCTGTCTCCTTCCTCTGCCTCCTGCACACATGTTAAATGGATTTGCCACTTTAATATTCTCTTAGAGAAAGCCTCAGAGAAGCTCATTTACAATGCATAATGACTACAAGGCTCTGCGAGTAGATGCATTTAAAATCTCTACATGATAGCGCAGGGAGCAAGCCCCACCCTGTTCTCCTCTTTTTTGAGCAGGAGCTGCCATCCATAACCTATCAGGGGTGTGAACGGTGTTCCAGAAACCAGCCACCACCAACACCAATCACCTTGTGCACCAAGGAGTCTGTAAATCAAGATGCAGAGTCAGAGGTGGGAAAAGCAGCGTACTGGCACCATCCTTCACATCCAGGTTGGAGTAAAAACCAACATAATTTGGCAGCTGTGTTAAAGGGGATTCTTAATTACACCCCACCCCCTACTGCTTCAGCCTTCTCCAGGCTAAACAAACCCAGCTGGGATTTCTAACATATGGACTCTTCTAGCTTATCAGCCATCACCATGCGTGCCACGCAGGTGTTTCCAGTATCAACAGCAGCAGCTGTGGTGGTGTGGTGGCCCCAGACTCTTGCATGTTAAAGAGTTCTGAGTATGGAACTGGACCAAGAAGGGAAAAAAAATTGAGTGAAAATATGGTTCAGTCTCACCCCCTTACGCAGGAAGTTCCGGTATAGCAAGGAGAAAAGCAGAGGCACTGCACATTTTAGATGCAGGTGTGCTGCACCATGTTCCAGGAGAAAGTCTGCTGTTTAGTTCTCTTAATGACCAGAAACTCCCTTAGAGAAGCAGCAGAATCCTACGTCAAAATTCAATATTGCCAAATGCAAAGGGCTTTTATCTACTGAGTAATATTTTTTACCTTGAGGCTTAATTACCCCCTACAGCCCCCAAACCTCTCCCCGTCGCTTCAGCCTGCAGCCCCCACAATAGCTATGAAGCAAACAGCAATTACCCATTTATTCCAGTATCGTTAATGTAATCTGAGCGGGCTCTGTCAGCACATAACTCCATGCTGCCTAGCAGCCAAATGTAAAGGACAGTCTGAATTGGTAACAGGCTGCTTGCTCCCTGCTGGCCTCCCTATCAGCATGGCTGATAAGCATGCAAGACAAAGCTATACCTAATTAACATACATGAATTTTAACCACGAATCCGTTCCCATAGATTAGAGAATAAGCCCTGGACAGCTTCTGCCCCTCCATGGCTTGTTAACAGTTTCTCTGGTAGAATAATGCAGCCCCAAAGAAATACTCCAACTCATTTGTAGGGGGGAAAAGGCAGGGACAGAGCCCCAGAACACCTCTGCAGGGCCTGAGGCTTTGGGCTGTGCCTGATCTCAGACGCTATAGCAGGCAAAGTATTTTTTATGAGCCTGCCTGGTGCTACAGCTGTGATTCCTCCTCTACACAGCCAAAGGCTTGGTGGAGTAAAGAACAATAGAAACCATGCATGGCCAGGCATCAGGCAAAATGTATTACCCAGAATCAGATGCTAAGGACTCTCAACAACAGCTTGAGTGGAAAGAGGGACAGGCTGCAACAACGCCGGTGCAGTGGTGAGACAAAGCCAGCCTGTAACTGCCCCAGTGCAAGGTTAGCTCTCACACACACAGGATGTGCTGTGCTCCCCAGAAGCAGTAAATGCCTCTCCTTTGCATTAGGAATTAGTGAGCATTTAATAGCCTAGAGAAAAGGGGAAGGACAGAATTCATTTGCCACCCCCTCCTCATGTAATGCTGAACACTCCCATACGGTAAAGCACTGATCTGATTCACCGGCTCCTGCTGATTCAGAGAAAGCTTGGCCTGAACCCGACGTCAAGAAATACTGACCAGAAAGGCTGGGTTAAAGCTCTGCGTCCCGCAGATTCCTCCTGCCGCTGGGACCAGGGGAGAGTACGTACACTCAACAGCAGAGCACAGGGTTTCTTGGAAGTTGACCCTAAGGCAGCTGCATTGAGGAAAGCTCCTGTTAAGTGACAAAAGCAGAGTTTAATTTTAATTAAGTTTAATTACAAATACAGTACCTACCTGATGGCAAAGCCTCAGGCAAGCCCACAGCAAGCGTAAGCCTTTCCTTTGTTTCTTCCCTCCCTCTAGTGAACATTAGAAAAGGCACAGGCTGCTTCCTAGGCCAGTTTGTATGCAGCCCCTTTAACGAGGTGTCTAGCTCTTTAATGATATTTGATTCTGCTACTCGTTACCCTCACGTAATTACTGTAAAGGCACAGCATGGTCTAGCAACATCTCAACAGTACATTCACCCCAGAGGCTTCCTACCCCGGGAAGAGTCAGAAAGCAAGCTGCTTTTGCCTGTCAGGGAGGAAATGCAGCTTGATCCCCATCTATAAAACAGCATTTCCAGCCCTTACAGTACCCGGGGAGCTCCAAGTGCTGGGGCTTTATTTCTGAAGCTGGAAGTCAGACTAGAAAACTCAACATGGATTCCACGATGGAGGCCACGTCAGCTCCCCTTAAACTGTCTGCTTCTCTGGAAACACATCCTTCCCTTCTCTAGCTAGCTGTTTATTCAAACCAACTCACTTCATTCAAGTCTTAGACGATTACAGATTATTACAAAAGTTCACAGATGATACTTACTTTATTAGGAACAGAGTTTCCACAGCTCTACTCTAGTCACCTCCAAGGAAGAAGGGCAATGTCACAGGTGCCATTCCCACAGAGTTACGTACCTGGGAGCTAGTACCTTACCTGCTAGAAAGGACAACCTCTGCATCAAGATCTGAGCGACAATTTCACAATGGCAGATGCAAAACAGTCTTGTTTGGCCTTTTACTCGCATCTAACAGGCAGCATTTAGTTGCCCCTGCGCCCCCATAATCTTTTGAAATGTAGATTATAAAAAAAAAAAAAACAAAAAAAACCAACCACAACCAATGTGGGCTCTAGAGATAAGAGGAGCATCAATCTGAAGGTGAGGCTGTGTTGAGCAGCCTCAATAGTTAGAATATATTGTCACAAATAAGAAAACATTAATGTACATCAACTGAAAAAATGCTTCCAGCACTTACACCACCAGTAGCAATGCCCAGTTTGACTGCATTTGCCTCCTCTCAGCAACTGCAAGGCGCTTGAGAAATCATTTACTTCTCAGGCTGATGGAAGTTACAATTCTGATTCCAGCTCTGAAATTCTAATTTACATTTTTGACCTCTTCCAGCAAGTCTCTGCTCTCTTCCCCATTCCAGGCTGGGCTTCAGATATTTTTTCATATATGCCTCAATGCAGAGGCTGAGTGATTGATTCACAGAAGAGCTAAACAACTAAGTAAAATACTTGCCAAAATAATTTTATTTCCTTTGAGCATTCCAATATTTACAAACACACTTTCTATAACTTTCAAAAGACAACCCAGCAGCAATCTGAGCACTGAACAATTCTCTGAACTTGCTATAGTTTTTTATTTTTTAAACTACAACTTTATGAAAACAGGTTCTCTTTTGCTTTGAAAGTACAAAATTATTTATGAAGTTGAATTGCTTGGCAACAGAAACAAGCAATGTATTTTCTTCCATAAAAAGCGATTTATTCTCTTTGCAGTCTCATTTTGCAGGCAGGGACTATTAGAAGCGGATTCTCACAGGGTTTGTTGTAGGTCACCGGGATACTAAAGTGCATCTGTTTATTCTCTACATACGCTTCTCAAAAATAAGCCTGACACGAGACTAGTGCAGGCCTGTGGTTTTAAGGCTTGGTTTACATTGAGAATCAAGCGTTGGCTTTTCAGGGGCTGTACTGGTGGATGATTTTCCACTTTTATATACAACAGGAGAGCTGTTTGTGTAGTTTTCAACACAACTGCAATCCACGGCCTAAGATTAACCAGGCTGATGCATTAGTAATCACAAAATAATATTCCACTGTAGTGGTATACACCCTTATTTGGGGTATGTATTTATGCAAAATGAAAATATGGGGGTTACTTGGCAGTGCGAGCACATTTTAATTCAATTTAATTATTTTAAATCACTGTCTTCAAATATCCTCAAGTATATAAACAGGAACTGCCTGCAATGGTAAATAACACATCACCATTTCTCTGACGAGGCTGTGTTCTACATTTTCTGACATTTAAAATTTGTTTTACATTAATTTAAAGGACTATTTTGAAATCAGAAATATTGATCTTTAAAAAAAATAGTGGGTAATTCCACCTTTATATGGTAATGTTGTTTAAGTAACTTTATTGATAATAAAAATGTAGTTATTTTCCTCTGAACAAGAACACCACAAGCACATAATCTCTGCATAAGTGCCTTAAAAATTCTGAGTCCTTACAATAGTTACCAAACTATGGGCATTGATGAGAATTTCTGAGCAATGGAAAAAGAACTGCAGATCACCCTTAGGACACAAGGTAAGCATCCAACTCCTGGCGCTCATAGCAAGCGACACTGTCTAATACCCACTCTCGAGTCACCATGGCAACATTGCTCTTTTGCTGGATTGCTGTAAGACAAAGACACAAACGATAAAACCTTTATCAACGGGGCAAAGCAAGCTTAAGGTGAGCTTACTTATGTCTTTCAGATTAAGCGATTTGCTATATCTTTGACATTTTAAACGTTTTGATAAAAAACAAGATTTTAAAAACAGCGATACGGCACTACTACTCCTTTTATCAACGCAGGTAATATTGCTGCTCCAAAAACAGAAGCTGTTTGGCAAATGGCCAGGCAGGAAGTTCTGACCACCACAGAATGAACGCTAAAAGCAAAGAGCGCAGCCCTTTTCATTTAGGACCTCGGTGACAGAGCGTCAGTTCCTGCCTGCTCAGGCACATCGAGTATGTGACAAGCAGTGAGTCTCATTAAGAGAGCAGCAACAGAAAATTACTGGAGTGCTCCCAGACTGTTCTTCACCATTTCAGGATCTTTTCCTTTCTTTTCTCATTTTCACAGTGCCATGGAAACAGCTGTTGTTTTTACATCATCCTTCTGCTCCATTTTTTTGTTGAACTCCACTGCAGCCTACATAGCTCCCATTCATCCCATAACTCCACTATCTCATTTAAAAGTAAGTTAGTTTGGAACACTTGCACTTTCAAAGGCTGATGGTTTCTCTGGAGCGTTTAGATTTTAAGGAAAAAAAGGCAAAGCTGCATCAGTTAATGCTTTGTAGCTAGATATTCCTTCCAGACCAAGAGAATCTTGTCCTACCTGAGGTTTTCTCCTAGATCTTACTAGCCCAAGGGCACACTTCCCCACCTTTTAGAAACTATCTCCAACCAGAAAAGTTTCTGTACAGTAGATAATATGCAGGACTACTGTGCCAACAATAGGATTTGCCTGTGGGACTACATTTTAAGCCTCTATTGCCGATTCTTGAGATTATTATTAAAAGGACTGAGGTGACAAAGACACTCAGTGTGTACCATGAAACAATCCATGACAGTGTGTCGTTTTACCTCTATAATCAGTGTTTTCCGTCCAAGCATCTGGCTGCACAACCACAACAGCAGTAGAATTCTAGGATTTCAAGATAAGAAAATAAAAACGCTACTGTTAGCAGTCTGTCCTTACATCACTTTCACATCTATAGGTGGGAAGCAACAACTGGGCTAACTCTGCCTTAGCGCATCACCTCACAGAGGACTTTAAGAAGCGGTAGTAAAAGGAAAAAGATTTTTGTCCCTAAGATTTTTCTGTGATTTCTCTCCAGGAATGCTGTGACTAAATTAAGGCACTAAAGGCTTTTTGTTTGGCGTGATTACTGTACAGACAGTTCTCTAGCACACCTGTATGCATCAGTCTTTGACAAGCCCACGAAGGCCAGGTAATCTTCCAACATGTTGTGCGTTACGTAACTACAGGCCGTTCGCTACGTGAAGTGAAACGTTCACGAACACTTACCGCTGTGTGCGAGAACAGATGAAGCTGCTTCACTACAGAGGCACCACAAAGCTCCACCATCCATTCCAGATGTTCTGAAGAAATCAGAGAAACAGTCTATTATGTCAATGTTTTATATCACACTGAAACTGATACTATTCCCTAAGCCCTCATGTGTTCCAAGATATAAAGTATCTTCATTTGAAAGAAATGTTAAGCCTTAGTAGGGACTTTCACTTTCTAGCCTGCAGAGGAACATCAACTCACTCGCTTCCCTCATCGTCTAGTAAACTAAGCAAAACAAAAAAAAACCTGAAAAAGCCAAACACCACACGCCCAAAACAAAGTCACCACTAATTTATTTCCTCTTATCGTAAGGATATAAGCCATGAAATTAAAATTAAAAATCAGAAGTTAGAACGGTGATTATCTCTCATTAACAAAAGTAACCAAAGTATTTAGTTTCCACCAATTTGTTGAATTGATAGTGAAGGAGATGAATAAGTCTCTCAAGTATAAGAGCGATAATTGATGATCACTGCAGCAGGTGAAAGCACTGCATCCTCTGTAGTAATGATTGTAAATGTCAAGAGATGGGAGGAGGTTTCACTCAGTCAAAAATAAATAAAGTTATATTGGACAAATCGGAACATACCTGCTGAATAAGCCACAAAAATGGGATGAGAGGTACAAATATTTTAAGTAGAAAAATTCTAGCTTAAGTTTTCAAAACATCTACTAGACGTTATTAAATTTTAAGCTAACAAAAATAAGCTATCCTGCCCAGCTTTTTCTTTGTATATAAACTTCTGGCTTTGTTGTGTGTTTCACTTCTAAACGTCTGCTGCTAGAGAGAAAAGATTGCACTGAGGATGTGTCAACTGCTAGAAAAATGATACTTAGGAACTGATTGCTAAGACAGAAGAAAAAAACATGCGCAAATACAAGCGTTCAATAGCATCTAAAGCAATTACCAGACAGCATGATATTAATGCTTTTCCTTCACTGACAGAATCAGAGATAAACCAGATAAAAGGCCTGTTTTGAAACACAGCAAAGCTGCCAGAGCAGCTCTCGGAGGACACACAAATAGAAGACAACATTGTTTTCATTCTATCTGGAGACAGAAGTGGATAAAGTTATTTACCCACACCACACCTCCTGTAGGTATTCTGAAGTTTCAGAGTAAAAGAGATACAAGAGTATCTAAGAAGAGGTAAAATGTAAAACATGAATGCATACGATATCGCTCCAAATATTTTTTTTTATGCTAAGAGTTCACTTAATTCTACTAAAATGACACACCTGTAGTCATATCAGTGAAAGGCCCGTAGCAACAGATCTCAAAGTCTTTAAAGATCTGAAAAACAAGGAACATGTTACCAGAGTGCATATGGCTTCTTTAAAGGACAACACTTAATACGCTGGTTCCACTGCACTTCTAGGACTGGTTATCAAGCTATCACTGTTTCACAAAGTTTTGAAGCTCTTTGTAACCTACAAACCAAAAGAATGCAATAAAAAACCCCCAAGCCTGTGCTACCCTATACCAATGATATAAAAAGATAGTATTCACTTTAAGCATAGTGATTCACATGAGCATATCTGCTCCGCTGCTGATGCAGCTCACCCTTCATGGATAAAAATGCTTAATTTGTACAACTCCGTACATAGGGAACAGCAGAGAAATTGGAAGAAGTTCCAGATATTCGCTAGCATAGCCCCATATCAGAAACAGTCACAGCAGAACAGAATTTTCATCCCTGATGTGCTCGTACCTTTTCAGTCAGAGACTGTCTAGCCCTCTTAGGACCTTGGTGGTTTCTCCCATTGATTACATCTCCTCTAACTTCAAAGTTCTCCTGGAACACAACATAAACAAGAAAGAAGTCAGGGACTGAGAACACTTTCCTGGTCAGAGTTCTGCATCAGAACAGAAAGAAGTTGTCAGATGTCAGAACTGGAAACCTTACAAGTAAGTGGGTGCAGAAAATTAATCAAAAGGCTTTTCAAGAAAAATGACGGAGAGCAGTACAAAACCCCTCCAGGATCAGACAATTTTTACAGAAATAAAATTACAGTCAAACTGTATAATAGTATAGCAAACCGTATAAAAGAAAGGGCACACTCTAAGACTATAATTAACTTACTGGTGAAGTCTAATTTGATGGAAATTAATCATCAGTACATAACCTCTGCATCTTCAACACCTCTCATTTCAAGGCATTCACTTAGCATATGGATTAATAGCAGTGCTGCATTTGGTAATTTCAGGCCTACATCTGACTCAAACTCCTATTTCTCCAATACTTTCTTGAAACGTCTGCAAAACTTTTGTGCAGTCTAACCTGCTACAAGAGTATGAAGAACAGCTGCATATTTTCAGTTCACTTGAAAAAAAAATTTGCTTTTCATAGTATTTGGAGGCTCTTCTCCTCACTTAAAGCAATGTGAGAGTGTATTACAATGTTAACAGCTGTCCCATATTCCAGCATTCCCAGTTGTCGTAGTTCAGACAAAACCTGGACACCAGTTAATTATGTAGCAACTTCCCCCTTCACCTCAAGCACAGGAAGGCCTTTCTTTAATACTCCTTCCTAGGGCCTTTTTGGGGCTAAGATTTTTCTTCACCTTCGACTTGACAAAAGGGCATATGGATTTCCTACCTGAAAGGGGGCATTTCTGCTCATGAGATATATGAAATCCATACTGCGTCACTAATCACATTCTTCAAAAAATCTGTACTAGAGAATGAAAATCCAAATACTGTCCAGAAATACAAAAATCCACCTAAGCCAGGGTCATACCAAAAAAAGCCATTTCTGCTAAGGAAAGTAGTAAATGTTGGAACAAGTTTTCAGTAGTCAGCTATTCTAAAGTTTAAAAACAAAACAAAACTCTGTATATAGCTATGTTCCAATATTATTTCCTGAAGCAAACAATGGATCTTTTCCTCTATGCTGTAATCCATCAGTATCAGTAGGAACACTTAAAAAATATGCCTATAACCTGTTTCAAAAAATAACATTATGCCTTCAGTAACAATGAATACACAGAGCCTAAGTGTGGCTTTTGGTCCTAGCAGCTGGTGAAACTAGAATCCTCCTTTTCAGAGCCAAATTTCCATATATTAAATGTTTAAACAGTATCTAAGAGGTCTATCAATGTAACAGCATTGCTTACACATTTGACATTTCACTCTTAAGATAAAAGACCTACCTCATCTAGTATCCTTCCTTCTTTAAAAGACTGGATTACCCCTAAATAAAAAGATTAGAACAGGACAGGTCATTTTAGCCAGCAAAATTATTCTTCCACTGCCAATAGTCTGATTTCAGTGCTGTATTAATGTGAAGGTATTTGTAGGAAGGGAAATGGAATACAGTATGATGCTTGAAAGAACTTGAATTTTTTTACCTAACTGATGCCATGCATCTCAAATTTAAATTAAGAGAGAAAAGGCTTTTGTCAGGGTGGGGAGCAATCCAATGTGGTTATTTGAACGCAGGAAAAGTATTCAAGGAAGCTTGATGATGCTGTTTACTTGGGGTTTTAAAATTTTATTTATTTATTTTAGAGTACTTAGAAGAAACTCTGCAAGACATCAAATGCCAAGACATGAAGATTTTTTTTTTTTTACTGCAACAAATGAAGAGTACATTTGTTGCAGAAGGGCAGAGACCATTTAGCTCCAAAACAAGTTATACTTACACTGATAACTAACTACCCATTTTCTTCCTGCAATACCCAGAAAGTACTTCAGTGTTCGTTCACACACCAGGTCTTTATCT
This sequence comes from Ardeotis arabs, assembly GCA_011801015.1. Taxonomy (NCBI): domain Eukaryota; kingdom Metazoa; phylum Chordata; class Aves; order Otidiformes; family Otididae; genus Ardeotis; species Ardeotis arabs. The sequence continues at coordinate 38,444 of JAAGAY010145113.1, forward strand.
GCAGAACAAACAAGATTAAGATTGCTTTAAGTTTTGCCACTAGAGAAAAAAAAAAAAAACCAAACCAAACAGCTCAGGTTATTTGTACCTAAAAGCAAAAGTTTTTTGCTAAGTGCAGCAGCAAAATAGCAAGACCATCTACAAAAAGGTTCTGAAATTCTACTGTCCTGATTCTGCTAAACTGAAGGAAATGAGCAGAAATGAATGACACGTACAACTTCTGAACCCTTTGTTAGTTATTCAGTAAAGAAAAGAGGCAAGCAAAAGCATGAATACTAGTCAAGACAGAGGACGGTAGCAGCAGGACTCAGTACCTAATGCTGGCATAAACTTTCAGCCATTTAAAAGCATCTTCTACTCTACCAGAACAGACACAAATTCAGAAGGGAGTTTATCCTGTCTGTATTTGTAGGAAGACAGAACAATCTACCTCTCCAAAAACATATGGTTCATGGTGTCTACGACACACTTCCTGAAGGGAAAGGCAAATATTGCCTCCTGAAATTTGGAGTAACAGGGTTTTCTGTCTCTTTTTCTACGGCAGTTTTCAAAAGCAAGAAAGGCTTATGTGATAGATTGCATCCAAATACAAGCCAGCCAGAAGTGCTTCGATGAAGCAAAATGCAAGCACAGTATATAGCATACCCACACCCAGATTTGGCTCAAAATATTTTGCTTTTTAAGAAAGTGTTGGTTAAAAGCTAGGTGGTAGGTTCAGTAAAGAGCTTAAATATGACCTATGAGTAGGCACAGCAATATAGTAACTTGATTTAACTGACGAATGTTCCGCTTTTCTGAAGTCAATATAATGCTGTTTCAGAACACCTTTCTCAAATTTGCAACTGTAGTATTGTACTGAAGTTCCTATAAAGTTCCTTCCAGCTTTTAATAATGGGATTCTTGAGCTCTATCAAAGAGCAAAAACTAATTAAAGTACCATAATTAAGCACACAAATAATAGTTAGGATGAAATGGTAGTGCTGCTTTGCTCCTATGGAAGCACGCCTTTACTGTCAGCTACCATCAGTTATACATACAGTTAAGTCCCACTTCTACTTTTCTATTAAAGATATGTTTTATTAAAAAATTTAAAATGAAACAGCATTTGTAATCCCTGCAAGGAATTAGGAAATCAAAATAGCATCTTATTTCCAGAATGTCTGTCTCTCTGTAAACTTCTTTAGGAACTATCTTGCTTTATTTTTGGTTGGTTCCGAACTACTTAATATCAATGTGTCACTTGAAAATTGTGACTAAACAGCTAAAGGAAAAAAGAAAAAAATTAAGCAATGTTAACTTCAAATCACACAAGGAAACAAAACATACCCTCACTCCGATTCTGTGAAATAGAATAAGAAAGATTCCCAAAGTTTAAACAAAAAATTACAATAGAGAAGGAAACTATTAATACCTTCTTCTCAAATTTACTGCTGAACTGTCTGCTTGTTGGTTAGCCTAGAGTTAAAATTCTATCTGGTGTGTAAATATAGGATTTGTTCACATAGCTCCCAACAAACCTGTTTTCATTATGACGTGGGTTGTTCCTTCAGTAATGTGATTAGATAAAGTGCTTTGAGTTTTTCTTGCAAACTTCTGGACCACCAACTGAAAAGTAGTTAAGAAAATTAATAGCTAGCAAAACAGATTAAAAAACCTCAACAACTTCAGTTTATAGCAGTATAACTTAATAAAATAGTTACTTTAGAGTAATGGGTTTATTTGTGTTGGCAGAGAATGTACATTTCCTTAAAAGTCAATAATTTTGGCACCATTCAACAGGCTAAAATAAAGAAGAGCTCTTGGACAGCAGTTTATAAACCAAAAGCCACATCCTCCTGGAAATGAGTTCTAGAAACAGGTTTATCAGAATTTGGGTAAAGAAGCAGCATCGGAGAACGTTAAGGGAACCAACCAACCAGCCCCCTTCCCTCCAAGCCTCAAGGCTTTCTAGAAATACAGTCCTCCTGCTTTGGAACAATGTGTTTTTCCCCTAAACAGCAGGGAATCATTTAAAAAGTTTGACTTGAGTTGCTGTATTACTGATCTGCAATTCCTGTAAGATTAGTTGCCATTATACTTCGATCACTCTGTGCTGAGGACTATAGTGGTAATCAGGAACAATTAACAAGTAATCTCTACAGCTTCTGAAATTTGATACTTACATGTTCACTTTTATTCAGACCTGATGCCACAATTGACATTTCTTTCCTGTGATTCACAGCTGTGCTTGTAGCATTTTCTTTCCCAGCTGCATTGTGCAGAATAGATACAGGAAAACACACGCTTCTCTTCGATTTACTTTCTCGAGTACAGCTTTTATTTGCATTCTGAGCTACGACAGAACTATTTGTTGCTTCTGCAGTTCGAGGGTTAAGAAGCCTCACAGAGGAGGTAGAGTTATTTGGACTCCTGGCCACATTTCCAGATAGATTTGATAAGACAGATGCACTGTTTAGCCTGGTCCCAGATTTCTGTTCATCTGCATTTTCTGAAGGAAAAGAGAAATTACTTCTCAAAACAATTTAGTCCTTCTTGCAGTCATGGTGGAAAGCTGTTGCTCTGCCTTTTAAATTTAAATGCTGCAGTCACTTCCTCTCTTTATTTGTTCATTCACTTTTGCCTCTATCATTACTTTTTCCTGATCTTTAGTTGAGACACTAGAATATCTGTGAAACTTTTATAGCATATCTGTCAGGAAATACCAATTTGTATATAAGACAGATAGTAACTCCCATTACTGTCAAAACGTTGTCCAATCTCATCCTGATGGGCAGCTACACAGTTGGGCTACCAAACAATAAGTAACATCTTTATAAACTGAACAGGAACATATAAATTAAAATCCTTGATTTACAAGAAAAAGTTATCTTTTGCTGGTAAGCAAAAACATAAAAAAAGGAGGAAAAAAAAGCAGAAATCAAGATGTGTTGGATCTCTGTTAAAAGTTACCTGCTTCAAGCTGACACTGACTATATGCTTGCTCTGCTTCATGTGCAGGTTTTGTCTTTTCAGGAGCTTTGTTCTGCAGAACACTGTCACACCAAAAGCCTTTCTCCAAATGCGGTCTCTTGAACAAACAGGATTTAGAAGATGGAAGCAACAATTCTGGAGACCTTGAGAGAGGGGAAATAGGTTTTAATACCTTTTTTACTGTTCTTGGTATCGGAACCACACAGCAACAGCTAAGCTATTGTAATTGCTCAAAAGCGGAGAGGTATTTATTTCAAGATTTTATTTATTTACTTTTAAAATACAAAATTAGAAATAAAAGTTAAAAAAAAACCAAACCAAACCCATATACCTTTCTTTTTCTAACTCCTTGGTTTTACTGTGGAGAGAATCACTTTGCGTAACATGGAAATCTTTGGCTGAAAATTCCTTTGAACTGCTGCATATATGATTTTCAGAATTTCCTTCTGAGGTTGACTCTGCCCCTTTAAGAAAAATAATTCTTCAATAAGCAAAATAAAAGCAACTGTTCTTAATTGTTTCTTCAGGTAAGAAGTCAAGCATTCTCTAAAACCTCAATCCAGATACACTTCAGAGAGGCAAGTGTCCCAAACCAGATATCTACACAAAATAATAAGCCCTTTGAAGCACAGCTAACAACCACCTTTCATTTCACATATTAAACCACTTATAAAACTAAGATGTCAGCTACGTATTAGGGGGAAAAAGTAGGATATAAAAACAGGCAAAAGAAAATTTACACCTTTTAGTGCAGTTTGTTTATTAATCCTCTCAACACATTACCGTATATCTGTTCACAAGTAGTAGAGGCATTTATTTGATTGCTAAAGATGCCTATAATTTTTATCAAACCATCAATAACCCTAATCAGTTTAAGTTTTTAGAAGTCAGAAATCCATATTCTATGTAAACATGCATCATATTAATGAAATTATTTTAAGTAGTTTTCCCATCTGAAGGAAACTAACCATCGATTTGCTGACTTAATCTTCAAGCAGTCTATTGATAATTATCTTACAAATTTGGCGTACTGGGCTTAGAAATGTCCCATTTCAAAGTCTCCTCTGTGAAATAATATTCTCAAACCGTAGTGAGGTTGAACGCCATGCAATTAAACGAGCTTTGTTAACGGAGCATGGAGTGTAACCACTCTCTTATTGTTAAGCATACTGTTAATGTTTTAACAGCTCAAGATGTCTGAAAGTCGAGATAGAGAACACTGAAACCACAGTGCAGCTGTTACATCGGTACCACAACATCAGAAAAGGATTACAGTGAGTTTCTTCCCCAATAAATGGCCCTACTTTCCTCTCCGGAACTCAGGTGGCAGCAGCCACAGCAGGGAAAGATGCCGTTACCTCAGATTTCTGAATGAACTGAACAAACTGCTGCGTACCTTTCAAAGGCCCAGCCTCTTCACTTTTTCCATCTTAGCTCCTTTTTCTCCATGAAGGAGCTTCCTGATGCAGACTACACTCTGCCAACAAAAACTAACTTAGTAACACACAAGCAGAAGACCTGTTGGCACAGCTGCACCGCATTGGCTGACAATTTCAGATTTTTTTTTTAAGATACCGGTTAATCTAAAGGTCTCACACCTCACGCTGTACAACGCTATCGTTCAGGAGATCAAAAGCAATCTACACATCGTTTCCTGATATGTGACCAGCACCCACAGCAGCGACGAAAGTCTTTGAATTTGGATAGAAAAGGCTCCCCAGTGAAAACCATACACAATCAAGGCACGATAAGACACTAAATAACTTTGAATTCCAGGATGTTAAGTTATTCTAGCTGCCCTCAGAAAATAAAGATCACTGATTGAAATAAGATCACAGAATTAGAAATAGATTTTTAGCAGAAAGTAGGATAATAAAGCACTGGTGCAATTTATCTAAGAGTTCAATAGGCATCACACCGTTGGAAATCTTTAAATGAGCATTGGGTGCCTTTCTAGGACACTGAGAAATTCAACAATGAACATCTGGACTTACTGTAGGCTTTATTCAAAGAATGCTCTATGCTCTGTTGCAGATGGGTTGTCAGAACAGTAATCTCAGTATCTGTCTTGCCTTAAAGAAAAATCTTAAGTAAAGCCCTCTCACTATTACTTACAGAGCCGTCAGCAACTCACTTTATCCTCAATATACAATAAGCCTTTGGCTATTACTAAAGTATTCTTCACCATTTATTTACTGCCTTGTGCACTTTCCAGCTAGGAACTCTGTGTTCACGTCCTGTTCAGGGTGTTCAGCCACTCTCCCAGTCCCTCACCCAATTCCAGCGGAAAAAAAAAAAAAAAAA